>JAPYZR010003608.1:0-26046 GCA_030522945.1 Trichopria nigra
AAAAATCATAAAACTTTCATATATAACATTTTTCCAAAAAAATGCAATCTCGCTGAGTTATTTGACCGTTCCGGAACTTTTTCCCATCACTGTATATACACACACACACATAGTAGTATCTTAACAGAAGATAACCATTCGATATGTAAATATGAACGTCAACAAACGTAATTACCTGTTTTGAAGGGCCACAACACGTGGCATGGTTGCACGGCTTGTCTGTTTTAGGGCAGTCAAGTACGCAGTCTTCCGTCGGTGTTTCCTTAATTTCACTATTAGATTGATACTATAACAAAAAAAATACTTTCACTTAATAATGTTTTTAATAATATGTTTCTATTTCAGTAAATAATATTGATCGAAAGTAACAGATCTTTTAATACATATCTAATTTTATGGACAGAATAAAATACTAATTTAAGGAATATACTTGAAAACTAAGCGAATCGAATAAAAACATTACGATTCGTACAAAAAAGATGTTCCGTTAAAAAAAATGAATACCAGAAAAAAAAAAGGAGTACAAAAATATCCAACGAGGAAAGATTACTTTTATCTCTATATGCATAAATAGCTGGCGCTGTTTACATCGAAAAGAATTCTCGACAAAATCCAATCATTAAAAGCCGAACAAATAAATCGTAGCGATCAATACCGCTGTTCATTCATCATAATAACGAGACCAATACATGCAATCGTCCTTACATAATACTCGTCACGCATGTAATACAAAAATAAGTTGAACTCGATTTTTTTAATCGCATTTTCGTTAACGATTTCTACCGTTCGACATTTATCTCGGGCGGCTTGAGAGTAAAGTGCCGAGATATGCATTATTGAGAGAACTATTAAGGGGCCGTCACATATGATTAGACTCACATCTATAAATTCCGGCTGTATTGTGGTCGAATGAATGCCCTCATTGTGGAAGAACTCTTTGACTTGTTCCGCGATTTTCATGTACTCAGACAGATTGCGACATCGGATGTGTGCCGAGGCGATAATACGATCGCCGGCTAATTGCCACACGTGGAATTCGTGGACTGCCAAGACGCCGTCGACGTTCTCCAATAATCGCTGCTGAATCGCGTCAACCTGCAAATCGATCAAATTCAACATCGTAACACATTCTGCCGATTGTAATGACGATGAACTTTTTTTCATTCACTGTTTTCGTTTATGGCTTTCTTTTCTTCCAATATAAACAAAAAATTATTTACGTTCATTGCTTTGTTTAATGCGATGAAACATTTCATTCGGTGATACAAATGTTATATTCGTCAAAACAAGACTATACGTATTCTTTTAAAATGAAGTAGTAATATATCGTAGTATTACATAATTGCGTTATAATAAAAACTCTTGAAATGGAATTAATTGCTCCAATATTCATTATCGATGAATTATTATTATTTAGTTATAGAAATTTATCATCTTAATGTATAATAATGTATAATAACGTACTTGAATATGCGTCGGTACAGTTTGCAGTAATATTAGTGCAGACTCTTGGAGAAGCGGCCACACGGATTTCAAAATCAGCAAAACCAACAGGAGGGATAATGCAGGATCGATGAAAAACCTGCGTGAAACCATCAATATTAAAATCGTCATACCTTGCTTCTAATTTGACCAGTTTTTGTATTCGTTGCTTCAATTCCGATATAATAAGCACACGCATAATTTAAAAACTTACATGTAAATTAATTATCCCTTGTATTTATATATTCAAGCAAATCGAAATTGAGCCTTGTGAAATAATATAATGGAATATTTCTATGAACATGCATTCTGGAGCTAAGAAATATATCTCGGACTTTTTAAAAATTGTACAATAAATTGACTGTCAAAAATCATGCGGCATTTCAGTCCTGAATGAAATTGAAATTGTAAACACTGTGCGTTATCTTGGTATAGAAATAGATAATTCTATGAAATGGGACGCAATAAATTAGATACTTGTTATATGTATTTAAGATACTGGAACAAGTATTAAATAGTATGGAAATATGTGATTTAAAATTATAAAACCCCTCGAAATTTGAACAAAACAATACTAAAGATAATGTTCGGTACTCTTGATCTATGGTAAACCTATTATCTAAAAATAATAATGTACTACCAGATTCACAACTTATTAATATCTATATCACAACTAAAAAAAAATAATTTCATTGATAATTTTATAATTTCTATTTAAAATGAATTTTAATTTTAATATAAAATAGCTGTCGTTTACCTGTATTCCCATTCAGTTTGCCAAACGATGACTGCAGATATAATAACAATGACTGAGCCCAGAGCATCAGAGAGTACATGAAGGAATACACCACGCATGTTCATCTGACTCGCGTCATGGCTATGACCATGTGGTTTCTTGACAGTTGCTGGCGGATAAGTTTCATCGATCTCGTTGTCATCGGTACCAACGAGAGTACTCAGCCTATTATGACTCCGTGATATCCCGTGTGAATGCCCATGACCACCGTGTCCATGCTCTGGACAAATCGAAACAAAAACAATAATAACAAACATTCTTTCGATTTCTTCTATTAAGTTTTTGAGTAAACAGACTTTTTAAAGAATGTTGCGCCAAAATTAATAAAAGAGCAAAAAATTTGAATTTAACATAATCAATTTACAAAATGAATTATCTTTTTTCCAATAAAAATGGCCTGATAATTTACAATTGACAAATCTAGTGTTAACTTCTTTAAATATGACTTATATTTTATTAGTATACCATATTTAAACATTTTCTATCTGAACTTTTTAATGCACTATCATCCACTTTTGGTTCAACCGGTTGAAAATAATTTCATGCTCTAACAACTATGTACAATCATTGTGAACTCTTCCAATAAATTGTTTGATTCAATTATTGTTTCTTGAAGTTGAAATTCTCTTGCTCAAAATCATACGTTGCGATTTTTTTTTTTTTTTTGGAAACATAAGTTTTTAATCAAGCTAAACAGCTGACCTACACAGGATGTGGTAGAATCTTCGCTTGATGCTGAAGATGAGGATTCATTTTGAGGGGGATTTGAGGAAGAAGATATTTGTGGTACAGGTGTTTCAATAGTTTGTTTAACTGGTATAGGTTCTGGCATTTGTGGTACAGGTGTTTCAATAGTTTGTTTAACTGGTATAGGTTCTGGCAATCCTCTTTGGTGACCTATGTAATAGTACTGATGTTAACTAGTGCACGTTTTGTGCTATTAAAATATAAAAAAGTTATTATGATAAGATATTCTAACAAAAGTCTTTATGTAAGTCACAATTTGGAAATTTTTCTGTGCAAACATCATGTTATTGAGCGAGAGTGTTTCAGGCCCTTCAAGAAGTTGTACATTATTTGCGTTGCAACAAATTTTGTAAAAATATTTAATAATTATTATGTATACTAATATCATTATAGATGATTAAAAAATGCTTTACCATGGAATAAACATAAGCCTATTATATTAATAAATAGTCCAAGAGCTCCAACAATAACGAGAAGCTTTGGCTCGTGAATTGCTTCTACTTCGATGAACCTCTTACACGCTTCAACAGTAATACTAAAGCACAGCGCAACTAAAAATACTGCATTGACCAAAGCTCCAAGAACTTCAGCCCTTGCCCATCCAAAGGTATTTTTCGACCATTTCTTTGGAGACATCTATATTATGAACAAAGTTAGAAATTATCCCATTTATGTAAAGAAGTATTGATATGCACAAAGGAAAAAACAATGTTCTCATTTAATAAATTTAGAAATTAATCAATTAAATTTATATTATCTGTATCCTGAAACATTCTAACAATGCTTTTATCAAGAAATTAATACGAACAATGACAATGGCAAAAAAGTATTATGAAAATGTTCGTGCATAACATTATAATAAAAAGCAACCTTGATAATGCCTAGAATTTCAAGCGTATATAAATAAAATAACGGAGAACACGTTTTTTCTTTCGTTATTGGTTGGTTAACTGCATTTAATGATGATTTATAAACTGAGTTTCACAGTTGACTGAACAATACTCACTTTTACAGAAAGAAATGCAACGACTAAAGCAGCAACATCTGACAACATGTGAAAACTGTCAGCTATTAGTGCCATGGAATTTGTAACATAGCCGACTATAATTTCTACTAAAAAGAAAAATGCAGTCAGCCAAAGCATCGTCAATAGACGACACTTTTTCCCAGTATAGCGACCCATGGTAATTTCCTGCAACACAGAACATTTTTTACCACATTATGTATATTGTAAGGCATGAATGATTACCTTACATAAAACGTGATTTAAATCGTTTTTTAGTGATATGTAATGGAGCAAAGAATACATTATTAAAAATTAAAAATCATTTTAATCTTAGATTCAAACAAGTTTTACAATACTGATAATGTGTAATAATAAAAATGGTTTTATATAGAACAAATTGCTGCTTAAAGGCATTTATGGATTTATGGAGCAAATATTCTAAAATTAAAAGAAATTTTATAGCACACTACCCTTCGCAAACTTTTATCTTCTCTGATATTTAATTGACTCGCTAATCACTATCTGAGCTATTACATAGGTGAATTATCAATTTTCCATCAGGAGAAAATAAATGGCAGGCTCAAATTTTTAAAAGCATGAATTTTTTAAATTTTAAATTAATTTCAAGTTCACTTCTTAGATTCTCCAATGACTTATTTACACAGGTTGGAATTCTGATATGAAAAAAATTATTACTAAATTATTACTAACTTTAATTTAGATATGAAATTTTTATACATTCCAACAAGAAATTGAGATTTGCTAAGAATTCACAAACTATCATGATACTTATAATAATAATTATTTACATCAATTATTTGTATAATTTAAAAATTCTAAATCAATATCGGAATTGAAATAAAATTGTAAAAATTTGTAGGTTTATGAAAATTGGATTATCGTCATTTATAATTCCTTAAATTAGGTTATGTTCTCATTAAAAGAAATAGATATACGTACGTATGTGTGAGTTAAAGATTAGTTGAATATTCACTGAGAAACTTGATAACAACACGTGCTTCTATAACTGGAATGCTAACACTAGAATTAAATGGCTAATGAAAATTATTGATCACTGCACTTCCATAAATAAAGTTATAAACAAATTTGCCAATATAAATTTAGAAATATAAGAAAAAAGTATTTGTGATTATAAAAAAATAATTAAACTCCATAAGATACTCGTATATTATTATTTAACTGTAAGATTAAATAATTACATTATTTACATTCATTAAATTTAAATCAATAATAAAAATCAGTAAGCTAAGAATAATATATATTTACATGATATTTTTTAAAATAATCAAAAAACGAATTGTTTAAAGTGTTTGAACGTTTTTAACAAAATTATTGCAAACAGAATACAAAAAAATCTAGTAATTGCAAAGTCAAACACAAACCTCAATGATAATAATTCTTATTGTCTTCTAATCTTTCTGTCCTACTTCTTATTATTAATGTTGACAGAACTTGACTTTGATAAATTGACTTTTATTTTCAAATTACAATTGAAATCTAATGAAAACCTTAGATATAAAATAAAAAATGTTTTTCTTTCATTTCAAATTTTTAACATTGCCGTTTTTAAACAAAATTTAAAACATTTTCCGTATAAATATTTTTGTTGACTTACAAATAAAATATTACACACAAAGATTTTATAAATATTCTTAAAAATGAATGAATTGATGTATATTACAATACTTAAGTAAATTATCAATTTCAGATTTTGCACGACAGTAAGGAAATGTACTACTGATACTTTGAAACAGTGCATTTACTGGAAATCATGTAGTGGGATACTTGTGGGAATGAAAAACTTTAAACTCTCCTACTAATGTTTTGTATCCCTACTATGCCTTTTAGAAATGCTGACTGTTAAGAGAATGTCCTACGCACTAACTACAAGGGCATATCATATCCTTTATAATAGATATTTTAAACAAATTTTACTAAAAAATTAAAAAATACTTTCAGCTTCTAAAAATGAAAAATTAGTAAATGATGATGAAATCTGAAAAGTCTGTTTGGAAATATTGAAATATCATGATTTTAAATCAATTTTTAATCCATTAATACCTGAATCACAAAAAATGTGACCGTGTTTTAATGAATGTTAACGGCATCACAGTCAGTTCGACTTGTGATCAATTTTTTTATCTTTTTGGGTACCATCTACACGATACAACCACTTAAATATTTACTTGGTATAATGATTAAAGAATAATTTCATTATAATTCGGAGTTTATATATATTTTTTTTAAATTATTTTCCTTTCAAATTATTTTCTGTTTATTAAATAACTATAGTTTTCACTATTTAACGTTAACGACTACACATGTGGTTATCACTTTTTCCTACAAAGTGACGTTTAAAATAATAAAAATAACTTGAAATTATAAAGACATTTTTAAATTATACGCATTTATTATTTTGAGGTATGTGACATGTCTTGTACAATCCCAATTCTTTGTTGAAAATTCTCAAAGCATTTAAAGACATTTTCTTCCTGTCATTAATCACGACACATTTTAAACTTACTTTTTGTTAAATTAATTATTCATAGGTTTCACTTTTTAACATAAACTGACTTAAACCAATTGATACTCCAAAATTCAACGCAAAACAAATATCTGTGAAATGACGTTTATTCAATAACGATAATAATTATTTACAAAAACTGTGCTCCGTATTTTCTTTAAAAATGATTATGACGTATCTTCATCGTTGTCATATTTTTAAGTCATTATCATTACACGGTAATTGACAACACAACAATAGTCTGTTCTCTGATAAATTATCACGAGTTTTTTATTTTCGATATTTCATCTAAAATAAACGAATCATTTTTCCGACATTTCGAACAATGAGGAAGAAAGAAGGAATGATAAAGCTACACGGAAAACTCGTTTCCTCCATAAATCTCGACGATTTTTGGATCCAGAGGTAGGGGAGGTCATAAGACTTTGATAAAGGCGATGAATCGAGATTGGCTCTTGTCAAATGTATATTATTACTCGTAATAAAAAACGAAAAATCTTCAAGGACGAGCCGTGATTCATACTTTTCGTGGAAATTGGAATAACAATGAAACGAAAGATTTAAAAACAGGTTATATGCACTTTCAGATAGTAACGAAAGACTGGCGTTTGCACACGCACGCGATTTTTGAAAATCTCAATTTCGAAAATTTCACTTCTCCCGTCTCTCTCGCTCTCTCTCTCATCATCGCCTTATCACGCCTTCTTTCTTCCTCTATATCGTTGATTTTTTCGCTCTCTCTCACCTGATTTCTATAGGCAGGTGAAACTGGTGACGGTCAACTCCTCCTCGGGGTATTCATCGAGCGAACTTCCGCGGGAGCTCCGTACGGAAAATGTTGATAAACATGCTATGTAAATTCGTGTGGCGATGCCGAAAACAATAAGGAAGGGGAGTAGTATACCGGGGATTTTCTCCTCAGACAATCGGACAGTTGATGTATTTCAATGCGGAATTTTGTGGGAGGAAGGCATTGCTGGGACAACGCGGCGCGGATTGAAAGTGGAAGAAAAGAGCAAAATGCAACACTGCGCCGCTCATTCGCTTCACTTCACTTCACTGTCTCTCTCGCGCGCGTTATCTCTCTCTACGGCCGTTCCTCGCCGTCCCTCGCTCTCTCTTCGCGCCCCGACTTCCACGTCGAAAAAGAACCGGAGCTGAACTGATCGCAAGAATCGAAAACCATCAGCCGAGAAGGCGAGCATGTAGCGGAGGGACGAGATCGAACCGACAAAATCCGAGGAAGCATCGCGCAAATCGCTATCATCGCGTATGTACAGTTTTTTAACGTGTACGTGATACATATACACAGTGTCGCCAACTTCGCTTCGACAACTTTCACTTTGCGAGGAAAATTGGCGAAAAGTTGACGTTGAGTCTTTCACCGGCGAAGTGCCATTTCTTCATTTCACGAAAATATATCGCGAAATCGCGTTGAGGTTAGGTTCGCGTAAAATCGTCCCCCCACCCCGTGTGTATCGATTTAAAGGGCAATGGTTGGCAACACTGCGCGACTCGACGCCGTGGCTTGAAAAAGTTTTTGGAACACTCGCGACTATTTTTTGATGATTACGCCTATATGTGTATATATATTATATGCCTGAGTATTGGTAACGTTATTTTTATGACCTAAAAAATTTATATCTATATTATATATATTCAGATAAGAAAACATAATTTATGTAACGTACTTGAGATTTGTGATACGGTTCCAAAATTGTAATTTAACGCGGTAAAAAGGCGAATATACACATACGACCTTGAACTTAGACTGTACACATACGCAGATGTACCTTTGTATGCATGTATACATGCATGTATATATATACATATACATATTTTATCTTTTCCTCTTCAGATTTGCGCAAACGATTATTTTGGAACACGCCGAGAAGAATATTTTGCGTACGTATATACAGGGTGTATACATTAATGTATCACAAATTCTATAACTCAATAGTATTTATGGACGAAAAAGGATTCAAATGGATTAAATATAATTAATTTCATCACTTGTACATAATGCGTATACCTACAACTGTAAATATAATTATTGAATGTATTTTAATGGTCAATAATTGAAGTGCGAACATTTATGTTTGATTTAATCCAATCACAGGTAAGTATTGAAAATTAAAAATACGAATTGAATTGAATTCATATACGCATTAAGTGAATTAATTTTCAGTCGTTATTTAATTCATTTCAATTCATTTTAATTAGTTTGAATTCGTATTTTTAACTTTCAATACGTTTCCGTTTACAGGGATTTAATCGAGAGAAAAAAATTAATCGGAATTGGATTAAAAATTTTAATACATTCCTATTCGTACTTTCAATTCTTTAAACTGTATTAAAATGGATTAAATTCTGAAGCAAATTAATACATTTCTATCCAATTTGACAAATAGACTATGACATTTATAATTATATTTGGTTGCAAACGATAACGGATAAAATCGCATTTATATCGACAGAAATGAATTCATACTTGGAATTAATCGAGAACGCATTTTAATCTAAAAATAATAATTTCATATTTCCCAGCAAACGAAAATTGATTCAAATCGATTGATTCAATGAATATGCAATAAATATGAATCAATGTTGATTAGTTCAACATAACTGAACTGATTTTGATTCATACTATTATTTTTTTATTGAAAGTGGTTCACAATGTATAAATATCTAATTCTATATAATGTTTTGAATAATGATTTTAATATTTAATGTTTTAAATAACAATTTAATGATTTGAATGTCAATAATATTATTTTTTTCATTTGAATTGATTGCCACGGATTATATTCAATTAACAGTTTTTTATTGATTTTCATTAACAGGCCCAGAAAATCGAAGAGATTATTTTTTTATTCATATTGATTGACTTTAAGAATTTTCTATCAACATTTTTTCATTCGATGTTTTTTGACAACGTTCAGAATTCCTAATCGATTATATTTTGATTAATTTTGATTAAAACGTGAAATTTTCAATTTATAATTTTTAATTGACACTGATTCATTGATTTAATTTTATTGCAGCATTGCAATAATTTGATTCAATTTTTCAAAAACGAATCAATTTGAATTAATTATTGTTTGCTGGGTTATAACCGCGAATGTTTAATGCATCTGAATGCAAATTTATGAATAAATATTTTTTTTTAGATACATTTGAATCCCAAAATAAATTTTTCATTAAAATGTGGGTTGCTATAAATGCGAGACTATATAAATAAAGAAATTTTAAAAGGCAAAAATTTCTTATTATCAATTAAAAGTGCGATGGATTTAAAATCAATGAAAACAAACGAAATGTGCTTTATACGCATACATCATATTTTTTAACATTGTATTTTTTTATATACAAGGATGAATCTTTTAAAGAAGCAAAATGGAAATTATATTGTGTAATGTTTAATTTAATTTTTCTATTTTCGATTTCTTTTGAATTCTCTTCTATAGTGTGTATCTATAAGTGCAACATAACTGTATAATTTTGGGCCAGTGTACACTATTCGATTTTTACCAGGGAAGGATTTATGCCCCCCTCATATGCCATATATAATTATTATCACGTACATTTTGTCACAATCTTTGAATCCATTTATTAATTCATTATCGTTTTCTTCACGAAAGGAAACATATATATATATATATAGATCTGTTTTAAATGACGGTATATGTATATATGACGTAAAAAAAAAATGACGTTTGTGTATGCGTGTTTATGGTTGAGTGCTCTTTAACATAATGGATATTACATCCAGGAAATAAAAGAATCGTATGAAAATAAAACCATGAAAATAAAGTTCTATTGACATTCAACTATACGATACATCAAGAAATTATGATGTCTTTAACATATATAATGTATACATATAAAATGTAAGCTTTATTGTTACAACTTCCTACGCAATTATATAGGTCGGATTTCCGAGCGCGGTAAAACCGGCAAATTAACTATATATATGTATGTATCCTGCTTATCATAATGAAGTTTTTAGGCAAATATTTATGAATTCCAACGATTCTAATCAGAAATGTTTTGTCAGGGCATACTACCGCGAGTCCATGTGTTATTTTCGCGGATGTTATTTTTGTTAAAGAATTAAGATCGACGATAAAAGTCAAATTGTTGATTTAAAAACATTATAATTATTGTGAGAATTGAAGAATTCTATAGATATTGAAATTATTAGAGAATATCTCTAAGTATAAATATTTATCAAAATTCTTCGGACCTAAAATTATAATAAAAAGTCAAATTATTTCATCGATATATATATTAAAAATGTTGAAGACGAAATAGTGTTTTTCCTATCTAGGGCCCAAAATATCATTTTGCATTTGAATTAAATGATTACGAATCGAGCAATTGAAAATGGAATGAATTTAATAAAAATATACGTAATTTTTTATCCTTATTTTTTCCATCATTTCAAATTCTTAAAATCGAAAAATAATTTATCTGAAATACGAATGCATTATTTCGATCCAATTTCAAAATTGAATACAAGCAAATCCGTAAACAGTAAAATCTAAAATTTTATCAAGTAAAGAATTACATCATTTTTAAAACATTAGAATCCAAAAATAATGAATTCTTCAAATTTCAAAATTCAGAAACGCATATAAGAAGACTTTAATGAGTATGTACAATTTGAACTCATTTTCTCCAATTTTACATTTTCAATTCTTATTTCAACGTGAAATTTGTCGAATATCGACAAAATGAAAAAAAAAAACGATATCCCTCAAAAAATGATAAAGAATAAGGAAACAAAAAAATGTTCAGAAATAGCTAAAAATCGTCGAGGTTGTTGGAAAAATGAGCGAGTTTCACATTTTTTTAAACGACGATGCTGCTATATTATAGTATACGTATATATATATATATATAGGATTCATATATGCGGCGTCCAAAAATAGATAAAAGTAGATTATCTATCCTATCTTTATTTTTATTTTTGTAAGACCTGCTCATGAAGCGATAATGTATTGAAATGAATTCGGTAAGTCAAGAAACGAATGCAATTATTATAACGTAATCAAATTCATATATCTATATACTTCAATGCATTCCTATTCATTAAAATGAGGGAATACTTTTTATAAATTAAATTCTACACTTTTCAATACACTTAATCCAAAAATGATAAGTATATATATTACCTAACAAGGGTGTAAAGTGTACTTTTGCGCACGAGTTAGGTATCCTATTATGTTAGCGCTTAAAGTGATTATTTACGAATTTTGGGTGGTGCCATGCGCGAAGTAAACATTAATTGTTACGAATGAATTGAATGAGGCATGCGCAAAGTTAAAGGCCTCGCATTTTCTTCCAGCGTTCATAAAGAACTTCCTAAAGATGCAAGAACACTTTTGAAAACTCCTTCTAAAACAACAGACATTATACAACAAGTAGTGGAAAAATATGGTACAATGTATTAAGAATAATGTGTCTGCAGCTCTTTCAGCATGCAATACTTCATCATTGCCAGAAATACTAAAACTTACATTTAATATTGTTGGCATGTCACCATTTAATAATTCAGCGTTATATAGTTTTGGCCAATTTTATTTAACCCATTAAGGACCGCAAGAGGACGCAAAATGTACCACAACTTTGCGGCTCTCACTTTATATGAAAAAAAAAGTTTAAACATTTTTCAAAAACCATTTCCGACGTAAAAATGATTCCGAAGACCAAATTTGGTTATTGTTCACTCAAAAAAGTTACGGCACATTTTTATGAAAGAAAACGCGATTTTTGTATAAAGAAACCATTTTTAATCACCATTACCACATGAAAACCGAGTTCAATTTGCCACGATACCCCAAAATATCGCGTCCTCGAATCAAAATCCATGGTTACACATTGCGAAATTCAAAATGGCGCCCAAGCGTCAAAAAAGACTGTATAAGGCTCTTTGACGTTAAAACTTCCAATTACTTTCATAAAACTGGGTAGAGACATTATTGGGGGTGCTGAATTCGAATCTGGTGTCGGTTTTTCAAAATTAAAAATGGCGGATCCAATATGGCGGACGTATTTTTTCAAATTCATCGGATTTGCCCGAAACTATTGTTACTCGGGGATTTTCGAGGTCGCTGATTGTGAATCTGATGTCGGTTTTTGAATTTTGAATTTCGCAATGTGTTAACCATGGATTTTGACAGCTGACGATTCGAGGACGCGATATTTTGGGGTATCGTGGCAAATTGCATTCGGTTTTCATGTGATAATGGTGATTAAAAATGGTTTCTTTCTACAAAAATCGCGTTTTCTTTCATAAAATGTGCCGTAACTTTTTTTGAGTGAATAATAAATATAAATAATAAATTCCTTCGAATCCCCATCAGTTGAAAATGTACTCCGTATAAATTGATGTCTATATGCCCGTGAACGCCATGATTACAAGGCATTATTTATTTTCAGCGATATTATTTTTCGATTCCAGGGGATTCACAAAGATTGGTTTGAATTGGCCTTAATATAGTATTTCTTTGTTGTCCGGCAATTATCTCTCGACGGCCTACTCGGATTCAAAGACCTGCTTCGAGAGTACCCCAGGGTCAAATTTACTCAAAAATAGTTTAGTTATGAATCCATTTCGATCTTTAACAATAATAATTAAAACGCAACTCGCTAATTTTAAAGTCACATTTTAATTTACTTTGCCTGTGTTCTTTTTTTTAATTAAAAATTTGGAAGAATTTAAAAAGATTAACAAATTGCAAATCCATTTGTTCCTATTCGAAACTTTGAGAAATCAATATTTTCAATTCACTTATCTTAGATCCTTATACAGACACAATGTCACAAAATGAAAAACTTTTCAAAGATAGACGACAAACAACCGAACCTCCATTACTTCCACATCTTCGGAGGTAGTCGTCTTGCTGGAAAATTCCTTTGGAGCCTCCCGAATCGAATGTTCCCTTGTGGGAGGTATCAAAGGAACGTACAGTTGCTGACCACCCATTTTAACAACTCTCATGCACATCGCAGTCGTAACATATCCAGATATCGCATGTGCGGTCAATGTTGACTAAATTCAACAAATGTTTCGACCAAGGCAGCTGTCAAAATACGTATTGCGGTACTTAAAAGAGAAAATCTGCATAATAATCGCGAATCATTTATTGAAGATTCCGTTCTTTATCCAACAAGTTTTATAAAAAGTTCCCCCTGCTTTTATTACACTTTCTAATTTACATTTGTTTTTTTGGTTTACAAAAAAAAAAAAAAAAAATTTTATCAGTTACATGTTTGCATTTCAACAAATGCCGTAGTCGATACCAACGCATTGTCGGATTCACTTTTACAAATCGAGTCGGTTTATTATCATACATGGTACTATTCACATCACCTCTTCATTTTACCCAAAAAGTAAAATTCAGTGTCCAAACGAAATAAGTCTTATTGCAATTTCATTCGTTCATGTCGATGCAGACGTGCGAAATAATTTCACGAGGGAATTAATTTTTTTGCTCTAACGAAATACGTGAAAAAAAAAACTTTCACTCAGAACAATCGCTGTAAAACGCTTTGAAGAGTCGTCGTTTTCATTTTTTGTTTTTTGTTTTTGCCTTTCATTTTATACATATCTATATATTACAAACTTTTCCTCATCAATCATTATCGGCGAAAGCGAAGGTTTTAAACATTCGTAATTTACGAAAGCATCGTTCAATAATCCATCATTTCTACACTCTATCGTAACAAACTCATGTCTACGTAGTAAGAGCACATTATTGCGTAACTTACATAAATGACGAAAGTTTAAAACATCAATTACTTCCGATAAATCTCGACATTACATTTCATCTTTCATTATCTCGGTGTACTGTCGTAGTATCGTACTGTTTACTTTGATCATGATTTGCGTCTTATCCTGCCCTAGTGCCATGCTTCTCGAACGATTATAATACCTTAAAATCTACGTATGCACTTATGAGTATGTATAAAAAATTAAAATTTATTCCGTCTCTTTATAATTAATTTAAGTATTAACATATCTGTTGGCTTAGCTTCGATAAAAAGAAACGATTGGATTACTAAATGTGAGAATCACATTAAGCCTACGTAGAGACGCTTGCAGCTTCGCCGTGGATTCATCCCCTATGCATCAGCTGGCGGCATGCAGCGAAAAGTCACTCACGTATCAATAATACTTTATTAGAGTTCATGAACATATCTACAAAATGAGCAATAGATTTCTCTTCAACAATTGTGCGCCATCAACCGAAACGGTTACCTTCTGCGAAGTTACGCGTGTAAAAATAATTAAACTAAAAAAAAAAAAAATCGAGTCGAGTTAGGGCGACTGTTCGTTCGATTACGTATCCAAGTAAAAATCAGTCTTTACGAGTTAAGCCGTAAAAAATTATCATGGTGAATACAAAAAAGAAAGTGCCTTGGATGCAAAAAATGTAACGAAAAATCCGAGCCGATTGCTCTAATATATAATGTATATAAATACGTTACGCGTTACGATCTCAATTCGTTATCCAACTTCTGCAACTTGGCCTTTAGGAATCCGTAGCTCATGTCGAGGAGCTCCGTCGCACTGAGCTCGGTGCTAAGTCTTTCGTTAGCAGCTTTGTATATATGCATGAATTTGTCCTTCGGTATTGACTTAATGTAAGACACGATGGATTCTGACGGCATTTTCTTCCATATCGCCGTCAGGCTCGGCGTGTATGTAGTCGACTCTGTAATGCCCTTCTTCTCGTTATCGTCCAGTGACGTCGACAGCATGTCCGCCAATTCGGCGCAACTGAATTTTTGTGCAATCGCCTCCTTGACTTCCACGACGTCCGAATTGTCCAAGTACTCGCTGACTTGAAAATGTTTGTGGTACGTCGAAAAGACTTTGCTGAAAAAGTGCTCGTCGTTGCCAAACATTTCTGGAAGTTCTGATAAAACGATATTCAGTAAATTCGCCCGCGATTCCTCTTTCGACATCTCATTCACTTTCCTCTGTAAAATAAAGAAAAAACGATATTAGTTTCATCAGATAAGCGAAAGCACCATTTAGTCAGGTGGCAGCATCTTAACTTAACCCATATCAAAAAAGCATGACCATTAATCGAACGTTTCCTAACCTTAAAATGCGCAAGCAAAACCTCCGGGGAGCACCTCTGCAGGACCAAATCGAGGTTGACATCTTCCAACGAGCCTTCCTCTTTGATATCGTTCGGTGCATTCTGCTTCGACTGGCATTCGCGAGGTGAGAGAATCGAGGCCTCGAGACCCAAGAAAGGTTGAGCAAAGTCATCACTGGGTTCCAGAGCACTGACCGACGTTAGAGACGCAATATCCATGTCTTCGAGGTAGTTCGCTGAGCCGTTCTTCCTTTGCGCCGAAATCCTTTCGCCTTCCCTTCTCGTGTGCGATGCACCCAATGGAGTACTCGATGGAACGATCTGCGTACTTTTGTCAGGTGTACCCAATACGTACTTCTGCGTACGCTCATACTTCGACAACACATTTTTCACGAAAAGCACTTTCGAATTTCCTTTCACCGGAATCCTGTTGATTTCCCTCTCTGTGAGTTTCGCGAGGTCACCAATGGACATAAGGCCATGATTCGTCAAATAATTGGACAAATGGCTTATCCAGAGAGGATTCGTAAGATCTCGAACTATCGCCTGGATGGGTTCTTCGCAAGCAGCCAGCGACGGATATAGTGGAACTGTATCATCCAACTCTTCTGGCTGAGACGGTATAACTTGGCTAGCGCACTGTGCCTGTGTATCCTGACTCGGTATCTGCGACATCAGAGAATCGGTTACCGGTAACGTATCTGCCTCAGCAGTACTTGATCGAACTGGCTTGCAGAACATTTCATTAGAGTTCGTCAAATAGAAACCTAAACTCAGATTATTCACGTCCATAGTATCTTCCAACATTTCCATATTATTTTTCTCCATTCTCTGCGATTCGTTCGAGCTAATTGAGTCAATCAATTCTCTTGTGTCGTTTGGTGCCGGATTTGATTCGACACTGTCCTGGAATGTCTTGACATTGTCGTTGACTACATCGTCGAAAAGGTCGTCTTGAGTTTCCGTGATATCTTCGTCTTGAGTCTCCGCAATTTCTTTTACTCGAGTCACCAGAATTTCTTTTTCTTGACTCTCTACAATTTCTTTTTCTTGCGTCTTCACAATTTCTTTTTCTTGAGCCTCCACAATTTCTTGTTCTTGTGTCTCCACAATTTCTTGCTTTTGTGTCTCTACAATTTCTTGCTCTTGTGTCTCCACAATTTCTTGCTCTTGTGTCTCCACAATTACTTTTTCTTCAGTCTCCATAATATCTTTCACTTGGATCTCCGCGGTTTCATCATTTTTAATCTCTAGTATGACTACTTTATTTTCTGTGATCTCTGTAACAACTTCTTCTGACAGGAAACTTGGTGGAAAGGTTACATTGAACGCATCATTACTAATTTCCATTGTTTCAGCTTGAGAATTGCTCACTGTGTCTGGTTTATTTTCTTCTCGCTCCAAAGCAATGTCTGTAACTTTTTGTGCATTGTGAATAAGAGTCTTGTTTTCAGCTTCCATGTGAATCATCCGGAATTTCAGTTGCTTCGGCCGTAAAGGTGAATCTTTACGGTGTTGTAACGCTCGACAAGAGGAAAGTTTCAATGATCTCGTCGGAGATCCTGTGGATGTAACTTCATAACCCATTTCTTTTGAAACTGGTGGATCGGCAAAACTTACTCGTTTTTTCTGTAAGGAAGGTCATATTTTTATCAATCGCAATTAAATAAATAAATGATGTATGAATAAACTGTAATTGCTAAAACTATATAATTAATGAAATTAATGGTTATTGAAATTTGAAAATACCTTATTTGGAGTTATTTCCGAATCAGTATCCAGACTTGAAATTGTACTAACACGTTTCAAGATACTTGCGCTTGGGGAAGCTGTCAATGATGGCGGATTCGCATTCGACCATTCTAGCATTGGCAACTCTTTCTTCTTAGGGTCATCGCAGTGAGTTTCACTCGGTACATCGTTCGGCACATCGTTCTCCACTGCAGCAGTTAAGCACTTTTCTAACTTTGGGGAAATCTTTTCTCCGTCATTTCTCAAATTACCGAACAACTTCATTGGTGGTGATGGGCAAGATCCTGCATTCTTCATGTTGTTAAAAATTTTTACTTGTCGACTACCCGCACTGGGACTTCCCATTTTTTCTATATCTTTCGAGTCCCGGAAGATAATGGTCTTTTCCTTCTTTGCTTTTGTTCCAGAGTCATCCGAGTCCTTTATTTCTATCCTTTCTGTTAAATTTCTTTTCGTAACTAGTCCAAGCATTTGTGCTGCGCGACCCTGCAGAGGGAACGTTTTTGTTTTAAATCGAGTAATTGTATTTCTCGGCGATGAAGTGTTCAACGAAGAGCTTGCAACCTTCAGCGACGGAAGACTTTCTGCTCTTTTAGTTTCGATGATTAACGGTCGGGGTTCTGGCTTTATTGGTTCAACTTCGGGTAAAGTTAAAATAGTCTCGTTCACCTCGATATTCTCGTTTGGGTTTTCAACGATTTTATCTAATTCATCTATAGGTGATGCTGTAGAGACACCGGTAACAGACCTAGATTCCATCTTATTTATTTTAATAAAGCATTTCTTTTCACTCATCACTTTATCTATCTTAGAGTTTGGCTCTTGCGAACTCTCAACGATATCATCTTCCGATTCCTGAGTTGACTCTTTTCCGATATCCGACTCTTCGCTGTTATCTGCAATGGTCACGTTTTCTACGCTTTTCTCCGGAGAAGGCACCTCTTCGATCTGCATTTCGACAGGTACGATTTTTTCGTTTGTTGCTATTGTTTCTTCTTCTCTTATTTCTTCGCCCTTTTTCACAATACTTTCCTGTTTTTCTTGAATGCTTTTCTTATTTTCGTTTTTTACTTCAACATTTTCAAGTATCTTTTCTTTTTTATTCGTGTCTTTTTCAGCACTGTCCTTTTTTGGCGGTCTACCTCGTTTCTTTTCTTTATCTTTATCGTGGTCTTTCTCCGTGACTTTCAAAGCTTTCTTCGAACCTTCTTCAAACTTTGATTTTTGACCTTTTGTGTCTGAACCATCCGATGATTTTCCTGCACTGCGTCTGCTGGGCAGTGGACGATCAAATACCATATCAATGTGCAGTCGTTGGATTTCTACTTTCTGACGTCTAGTTAAGTTGTCTTCGTTAATTAGACCATCGATACCTAGAAAGGATTAAAAATTATAAATAAGCGTTGCAAGATGGACTACTTTACTTTTTATGGTTTTCACCGTACAAATTTCTAGAGTTAATGTTGACATTTTACCTAGATGTGAGCTTCTATTATCTCCATTGCCGCTATGGGAGTCAGGTGAATTCATCTTCATTTTCTTTTGGACACTGATACCACTTTCGGATTCACTGTCAGACGAACCTTTACGTTTAAGATCTTTCTTACTGTCGCTATTCGAATTAGATTTTCGCAAAGATTTCCTTCTTTTTCTTACATCTTCCTTCTCCACCGCTTTATTACCCATTGAAACCAATTTACGCTTCGAATCTTCAGTTTTTCCCTCCTCTTCTTTAGGTTCTTCCTTAGACACTTCCATAGAATCTTCTGTTTCGTTTGGAAATTCCTCAAGGGACTCAAAATCGAGTTTCTTCGCCACAGATTCTGACAGTTTATCTTTCACGTCCTTCACTGGAGATTCTACTTCAATGATATCAGGTGAAATTGTTGGCTTCAATTTCACTTCTTCTTGCTTACCTGCTGGATCAATCCTCTGTGATTCATTCGTAATATTAATTACATTTGTACTGACTAAAGGCTTTTCTTTTCCATTCATTTCAGCAGTTTTCGAATTACTTTGATCTTTGGAATCTGCTTTTGCATTGAACCACTGTTGAAGTTGTTGCGTATCTTGAGAACAGGACTGCGACAAGTCGTTATACATGGAAGGTATATCATCCCTTTTCTTCTTCAGCATTTCCTTTTGATGTTCGGTTAGGCAATTGACGTCGAACTTGACATCTGATTTTATAACTACATAATCCTAAGTATAAAAATTTATAAGTTATAAGCTTGTACACAAAAATGACAAAATTTGTTAAAAGAATTGGAACATGTTAGTTACGCTAAAGTCACCACAATTTATTACAAAAATCTGTTGCAATTGTGGACCAACTAGATAAATAATCTACATTCTTTCACTACTCACTTGTGAATCAGGTTCTGGAACTGGAACTTTCGGTTTATGCTGACTCTCCTTTTCAAACCGATTATGAGTTGAAGGACTCATCGACTTTCTGTTTAAGAAGCTTCCAACAGGTTTAACGTGTTTCACTTTTTCCTTCTTATGATGAGAATCCTTTTCTTTTACATCAATTGCGTTTTTCTTCTTCAAAGATTTCATCGCCTCTACACTTATCTCGTCTAACAATTTTTGAACACTCTTATCGAGACCTTCGCGAAGATCAACGAGTGTTGAAGTATGCGATGCAATACTTGCATTTCCATGATTTAATCCCTCGATAATGACCTTTCGATATAGCGAGACTAAGTCGAAAGTGAGATATTTATGAAGGCCTCTAAAAATATTGATGATGGTTTCCCATGTACTCGAAATTTCCCGATCTAATTCGCTTCCAGGTTGATGAGCAATTAAGCAATACATCGCAGGCTCGATTACTTTCAAAAATACACTAGACTTTTCTGCGCTGATACCAAATACTGTTATCATAAAAGCTGATATAGCTTTCAGCGTGAGCTCGGTAGGTGCAAGTTTTTCTTTGATACAACAGCAGGTGAGGTGAGATAGTAACTGAAGTATAGATGGAATGGTTTCGTCATCTGAAATGTTATTAGTGAAACCATCATATTAGAGCTTCGAGTTAATTTTAACGTTTTTGAAATTATCAGTGGTTTTGAAAATTAATTTACCGAGTAAGGTATTGTAATTTATGGAATTGAGTAAACCATCCAAACAATGACTACAGAAAATACAGCATTTCTTATCTTTTTTTAAACACGAGAGCATCATACTTGACGTTTTATTCAAAATTTCATTTGGCATTATCGACACAATTAGATCTGCTTGAAAATCAAAATGTTTATACATTGTTTTCCACATCAAACTCATGCGTTGTATCTGTTAAAAAAAATGTTATGCTTAATTTTTTAGAATGTTGAAATGCAATTTTTTGATAATTTGAAGTAATATTACTCATTACCTGAGCTTCGTCTTCAATAAATACATTCACAAAAGGGAAAGCAATAAGGCTTTCTATTGTTTTGAAATTCTGGTCGACCGAAGTACTCTCTACGATTTTGTTAGAATTTTCCATATATTTTGCTGCAATTGTGGCTAAAATATACCACATCTCAGCAATAATGGGCCTAAAATGACGTGAAAAGTGAGTAAATGCAACCAAGATAAATCTTTTCAAACAAATTAATTAAATAATCTAAACAGCACTTACATGTTATTCTGCGTTACTTTCGTCTCTTTCAGCTTCTCAAGAATGGCCCACAGTAAATGCAAAGTGCTGGGGTGATTTAAGATTATATTGTTTGGTTTCACAATTTTCATTAACAGTACCTCAATTGCTTCGCAGTGATCCCTAAAATAATTTTATAAGTTGTATAAAATTGTACATATAAAGAAATGTAAATAATATTCAATAATTTAAATAAAAAAAAAAATTTTAACACGACCAATTCTTTCAATATTTTAAATTATTTTAAGAATCCTGGCAAAATGAATAATATTTCATTTTTTTCGTTTTTATAAATTCCAGTTTTTTTTCTTATAAATGATTACTTTTTACTTACTTTTTCATCCAACTAAAGTTATTAGTCGTTAAAAGTTCTACTATAAGATTTTTCAAAGTATCATCAGAAAAATGTAAACATTCTGCTATTCGAGCAAAAGACTTCAGAATTACGTCAAACAATAAATCTCTGATGTACACATTACTCGCAGTGTATTTACACAATTTGGTAACCATTTGTACAGCTTCTTTATACATAGTGACCTGTAAGGCAAGGCGATAATTAAGTTTAACTAGAATATTCTTTTATGATTCTAAGATAGTTATTCGATAACGCCAAATTATAGAAAATCGTGTAAAGTAAATATGCATGTAAACAAAAAATAAAGACATTTTTTAAAAACTTACTTTAATCTTTGATTCGTATCCTTTAATTCGATCCATTATACTGTTCCACAAAACCTCACCAATGCGGTACCTATGTTTCAGTTCCTTGTCAGAAATCTGTGCAAGTATTATTATAACTTCACTTATACTATTAATGAAATTCGTATAACCTTCTTGAAATACTGGACTTTGTATAGCAAAAGGAACCCTCTCTGTCAAATTTTGTGGCAGAATTGATAGTGGTTCCTCTTTTGTGATTAGCAACTGACATAAGGCATCGATTGCGATGACTTGAGTAGCGACAAATTTTTTGCCCGGCTGCACGTTCTTCTCGCTCTGTGTTCCCAGTGCAGGTTTCTCTCCCAAAGGACCGAAGCAAAAGTTTAAAAACGGCGATATTACAAAATTTACAAATTTTGGAATATCCGGGTACAATTTGACCACCAAGTGCCACCAAACCTCCAACTTTGTCACTGCCATCATTTCCGTTTTACTATTCTTTGCATTCAATGGAACGCAGAGAAGTTTTATTCGTCGCTGTGTAGCCAATTCCAATGGATCCAGGGAAAAATTATCTATTAAGACTTTCCAAGAAAGAAAGGCTTGCCTAACATAAAAGCAACATTTGTTAAAGTACTATAGTTCTGATAATTACAAAAAATGGAAATGTTACTTATAATAATAATAAAAAAATAAAATAAAATTACAATTATAAATTTCTTGTATTCTATATAGTCTGAATAATTATAAGGTAATTAACCTTCGAATATCTGAATCAGCAGATTTAAAGGCAACTTCTTCAACGCGAAGTAAACTGTTGACTAATCCAGATCCCCTATGAAGATCGGTGCCTACAAAATGAGTACTCATCGTCCATTGAATAGCCCAATCTGGTTCGCATGCTACCACGAGCACTGACATCCTTTTGCAGTACATGTTTTGCAACATTGTCTTGTAATTTGACCACAATTCTCGATAATCAGTGCGAAGTCGAATTGCTAAGTTGGCAGCAGTAGCGAGTTTTAAGATGTTCAAAGGAAGACTTCGTTGTTTCCGGTGACCCATGTATGCCAATGTTACGACTTTGTCCATTAAAAAAGTATCAAACTAAAATTTATAAAAAAATAATACAATAATTGTTTGTCAACTTAACGTTCCAGGCGTTGTTTAAACATTAAATACAAAATATTCATTCTTTAATTCTAATGCGTGATATTTTATTAATGTGGGTTCAATAAATAAATTAAAGAATAAAAATTAATTATTACAAAATAAAATTTGAAATCGTTACCAATTGAATATTATTTCGAAAGGATTGTATGGTATATAGTCGATTGAATAATTTCAATGTTTCCTGAACAATGTTGTCTTCGATATCTTCATCCTCTGTTAAAGATGCAGTTTCAGCTTTTTTTAGAATCTCATTGTTATCTACATTTTCCATGGAAAGCCATTTCATAGTAGTTGGTTGAATGGATTGCATGCAATCTTTGAAAAATTGCAGGATTGACTCCTTTTGTGCCACTGCTGCCACTGCCGTGTCTTCCATTGCACTCAAAGATAAAAGTATCTTAAGTCTGAAATTTTTAAACAAAATTATTTACTACTGTAATATTAATTATTAACTACTGTGTTTTTGTGCTGTATAAGTTGTGCTGTACAAGTTCAAACAATGACGATAGTAATTCTAATTTTCCATTCTATATTAAAAAGTTAATTTATTTATTGATTTTAGATAGTTTAATAAATGACATGAAATCTTTCACTTCATCAAAAAAAAAAAAAAAAAAAAAACAAAAAAACAAAATAAAATAGTGATTACTTTATCAAATCAAGTGAATTACTCGTTTATTCAATTTTTACCTTTTTTTGTGATTAATCTGCAGAATCGATAGGAAAAAATCGAAATTTCGATTCCTTGTTTCCGAAAGGAGAATATCTAAAGTTCGGCATGCTTCAATGTGAATTTGGTTTTCTTCGTTTATACACAGATTGATTAATGCACCGCATAGTTCTGAAAAGTCATTGTCTTTGTAAGAACCAATTAAACCTGTGTCTTCTTTAAATGTTCTGCAATAAAACAAAATAACTATAAATATTAAGTATTAAGTATACACAATTGATATCTTTTTCCTTCATTATTCATATTTTTTCCTGTGTGCGTTAACCATAATGGCAATGCCACTATCATTATTATTTTCCCAATTACTTAAAAATATTTAAAGAGATTTACAGCATCTCAATTAATAAACTTCATTTTTCTGACACTTGTTTTTAAATATTTGCAATAAAAATGAGTAATTAAAATAAAATCGACATTAAAAAGTGATTTAAAGTTGTCATTTTACATTTAAATTGAATAAACATAAGGTAATTGGAATTTATTAAATACTATTAATTACTTGAATAAATTTGCAAATACTTTATTATGACAGGTGGACTTGAATTAAAAGTGAGCAATTATGGAACACGCTGAAATATTTAAAACTTGATTTAAACGGTACTTATTATTTATTTTCATCTAAAGTTTTACACCATTTTTTCATTTATTAAAATGTTCTTTTCATTCTATTTCTTTATTTAACAATCTTCAAGTTTCAAATCTTATCAGTGTATTTTTATAAAGTTCTATAATAATTCTCTGCATTAGTATACATGTTATCTTTAAAAAAAAAAAAAATGTCAATTATAATCAAGTACTGAAAAGTTAAAAGATATTTTTGAAATATTTGATATTAAAACAATAGAAATTAAATTATTATTTTTGCTTTTACTTAAAGAAATGCATGCTCATTTATTTAGCATTTAATCATTATTTAATAAATTTCAATTTTTTATAATTAATTTATACATAAATGCATTATTAAATGCGAAAAACAACTAATCTTATATTAGTATGCTGTACATCACAGTCAATTATTGTTCATCGTTTAACTGATATTTTATATAATTTTTACGAAATAAATGCAGAATGAAATTCAGTGTAAATATAAACGCCCCCATTTGAAGTTGAAGCGGAAAATCTAAATTTCGCAATAATAGATGTATATGTATATACATATATATATATATAACGTAACGAACTCCGAAATGTAAAAATTGACATTTTCGAGTATAGATATAGAAGAAGCGAAAGACGTCGAGTTTATTAATCTTGGTAATTGAAGGGTCACTTGAAGTTATCGAACAAAGGAAACAGATATGTGTATTCATTGTGCTTTGACCGTCACCTGCACAATGAGGTTAGGATCTTGCATTTTTCCTCGGGACGCACCGCCTCATTCAGCGTCTTAATCACTTTCGCGACACTTTGCACTTGCACGGCCATTTCTTCGATTACAGTCCGTCGCATTAGACGGGAAGAAAGCACTCGGTAATCACGAGCGCCTTCGCTTTTTTGAAGCGGCGTGCGATTTAGCCGCAGTTCGCAACCTAATTCCTTTTGATATACACACCACACGAATCTACGCGCGGGAACTGAAGCCGCGCTCGTTTTTCGGTTGTTGCCGGTCGCCGCCGCTATACCATACTCCCATCCCTCCCATCCCATGGGCCTTGACTTATACAAAAAATGGCGCGTTTTCAATGTTTTCCATTTTTTTTTGCGTCGATGCGCAAAAATAAGCTTCGATAAGTTTTATGTTTATATTAGAATCGTATAACACACGATTGGCATATATTGGGGATGTATCAAACAAAGTTTATTTGTCGATCATGAAATTTTCAGTGGGATTCCTTTTCGTATACGGCGGCATGATGGGAGGGGCGATGAAAATTCATATCGTTTTTATGTGGGAATGTGGGCAGTGGGCGACAGTGTTGTGTAAACAATCTAGATCAAATGATCTAGATCACGTGATCTAGATCAAATTGTATGATCTATGATCTGATAAAGATCATATTTCCGGTTTTGATCTTTGATCTTTTTAAATATGATCTTGATCTTTATGAAAGAATTCGGAATTCTTTCTATATATACGTACTTAGGACGGTCAAAAATACAAAATGCGCTGACATCTTGGTTATTTTTCATGGTTCGTGATCGATTCGAAAACGTAAGACTCGTAACGACGTATACGACGTATAACGTATATAAAGGCGCAGGTCCAATGGAGATACGTAAAAAGCGTAAGTTACGTAAAATCCGAAAAGTCCTCCTATAGTCTACAATGGATGTCCGTTAAATCCGTAAGAAACGTATATATATATATATATATATAATTTTATCTTTGGTACATTTTGGGGACTGTCCAGAAAAACGTTGCGAAGCAACGGGGAATCCCCTCTACTATCTTC
>JAPYZR010003609.1:0-26571 GCA_030522945.1 Trichopria nigra
ATGTGCTGAGCGGCTGCGGCCGAAGGCCGCAGTCGCGAAGCCTATACAGTGATTGAGGCCCGAAGGGCCGAATCAGGACAATCTTGCGAGCGAAGCGAGTTGCGCGCGAAGCGCGCCGGGGGTCCAGGGGGCGGAGCCCCCTGGTGGGGTTGGCGGCCGAAGGCCGCAGGGGCGAAGCCCCTAGTTTTGAATTGTAATTATCGCTTCCATTGAGAAATACGTTTTTGATAGTCACGCGTAATTAAAAGTAGAATTGAAGGTAGGAACGAAATGTTGCAAACGTTTTTAAAACCGTCAATAATTACTCATTGTTATTAATTGTTATTAATTATTATAAATTATGGAGTAGTAATTTTTGGTTGCGATGATGAATTTAATGAAGTTTAACGTAATGATTGTCGCGACACATGACGAGTAAAATATATATTTACCCCCTGCAGACAAAATGTCAGTTATTACGGTAACAAACCTCGAGAAATTTGTCATTTATCCAGTCGTTCGAATGCGATAAATATTCCGAATGAAAATTAATAATGTGTATTAATAATATGCATTAATAATATATCGAAAATGACGTGAAATTAACGAAGAAAATGCAGAGAGATGCAGTACATTCGATTGAACAGGGCATGAAAAACATTTAATATCTTTATATAATGTCCAATTGCTGCGGGAAAGTGATTGATGAATAAACGAATCGTAACTTTTTTTTTTTTTAATGCGACGGGATATCGGGGAAACAAGGAATTTGCTTGAAAGAATAATCAATTGTATTTTTTTACTGTTCTTTTTGTTCTTTTTTTTTTACGCTTGCTTTTATTCTTGATTTGTATAAATACCAAATAATATAATGTATTAATATTTGTGTGAGTATTTTTATTATTTTTATAATTATAATTGTGTATAATTATAAGTGGTATGTTAAAGGGGTTCCAAAGTAGAACAGTTAGCGACCTAACCTCAAAACTGGAAAATTATAAATAAAAAAAGGATTTAAACGTTTTTTTTTTTTTTTTTTTCTTACAAAATTCGGGCCTTGGAAAGGTGAGTCTACGCATCATATACTCTCTAAATGTCATGGCGTGAGTCGAAAAATTAACACTCCAAACAGAGTGAAATGTCACTCTTAAAGGGTCAAACTCGATGGATGAAAATTTTCACATTCTGGGAGAGCGATCCGTGTGATGTAGACATTCATTGTTTTAATTATAGTAGCGAGCGTATAATCCAACAAAAACAAGGCGTTTACACGTTTGCTCAGCCACGTCCCTCGTCGTCATCCATTTTCACGATTGATTGATTGATGGTTACTTTCTTTTCTTTCTTTTTTACTTATCGCTCATTATTAACACGTAAACGGGTGACGGAACATCCAATGCAAATCTCGGCATTTCCTCGCGTGTCCTCAAATCGCATTATCTCTCGTCCACTCGCTCGGCTCGATCCTCTCGCTCCCTCCTTTTTCTTTTTCTTTTCTTTTTTTTTCGTTTTGTTGGCCATTGCTTTTATTCCTTTACCCCTTTCTTCTTAGCGTTCTCTCTCTCCCCCTCTCTCGTTCTTTTCGTCTCTTTCAGTTTCCACCGTGCAAAGTCGTCGTCGTCGTCTCTTTTCGCCTTCACCTCTGGCTTATCTCGCGGCCGTCTCGTTGACTCCCACGAGAAGGTCGCTAGCACCGCAACGCCGTCGTTACAAGCCATCTGCGTGCCTTAGCCGCGGCTACGTCGGCGATTGCTCCTTTACGTGCTTCATTTGCACGTTGCGGGTCAAATGTGTGCCCGACCACGCGTGCACCTGCTGTGGCGGCCACTGCGCGTCGTCGTCGTCGGTATAATCCGGGTAGGTAGAGACTCTATATAAGTCGAGGACGCGGAATGGACGGCATAATTTTTCCATAAAACAAACTCACCCTTTAAACGCTGTAACGACGTTATAGTCGAGTTTGAAAAAAAAAGAAAAAAAAAATAGAAAAGAAAGGAGACGGAATGACGAACTCTCGATGGGAGCACGGCAGATGGACAGGGAGAGAGAGAGAGAGAGATTGCTTTAATATAGGGCACCCTCTTTTCATCATTAGTGCAGAAGCGTGCAATAGCTCCCGGCATACATTATTATAACGCGCCGCTGCGGGGACACGCTGCAAAGAGACGATGATCGCATTATTGCGCGAACGGTTCGCGCTCGCGCTCGACGGTGCACGAAGTGATTCCCGGTTCACCTCGCTCTCTCGTCCCCTCGCCTCCCCCGTCAACGCGCTTCGCTCGCTTCGTCTCTCTTGGCGTCGGTCGGTATTCGTTCCTTCTCGCTAACATTTTTTTCCGCTTTGCTCTCCTTCTGGTCCTCCTCCTATATCCTCCACCGCCATTGCTACGTCATTCTCTCGCTTTCCATCTCTCTCGATAACCCGACGAATCGGTTTTTCCTTTTGGCCTCGCCATTCTTCACCTTCGACGCGTTTGAGATGAAGGGAATAGAAGAGAAGTGAAATAAGATGAGAGAGGGAGAGTGGTAGTTAGGGGGGAAGAAATAAGAGGCTCAGAGATAGGTGCCGGAGACATTAGGAAGGAGAGACGAGCAGGGAAGAGAATAATAGACCTCGGTGAGGAATGGGGGTGGGGGTAAGATTCTCGGTGCAAAGGTATGTAATACTTACCTACAACAGACACAGGTTGTTGACTCGCTGCCCATTCAGCATAAAGTGCAATGACTTCCGTCGATGAAAATCCGTTTCGCTGCCTCTCGTACGCGAAAGAAGGAGCGAGAGGGGACTCTCGACCGCGAGTACTTTGGCATTTTCCCGATTGTTCGTCGGATTATTATCGCGCAGTCTCTCAAGATCGCGGATGCTGCCGATCCCTTGTATGGAGAGGCCGGCTAAAAGTCTCGCGCAACTTGTCGTCCCGTACGTCAATAAGACGAGGTAATGGGAATAGAACGAATAGACCGATTTACGTCTAGAATATTGTTTCTTTTTCTTTTTCTTTTTTTTACGATGGTAAAGTAGTTTGAACGAGATTAAAGATTGTTCGATATAGAAATGTACGCGACTCGAGACGGCGAGGAGGAATGCGTCGCCGCTGGAAATTAGCGATGGCAACAACGTTGAGGCGCTCGACCTTGGAGACGACAGTTGTCCAAGAGCGACTCAGTTTCGCGATATTACGGTTCCGGCGCGCCCGGCCGTACTCACGAGAGGAGGCCCTCCCACGCGCGTTGAAAACCGTTAGATCTCGAGTCGGTTTTCCGCGCAATTAGCGAACGTCTGGCATTGTCCGGGACCCGTCCGTCACACGGAGCAAGAATCCGTCGGCCGGCGGGTAGTATAGACGCGCTTGGTATTTTCGCGTGGACTTATTGCTTTCGTAAGGGATTTCGTAACCCGGCAGATTTTGACCGCGAAAATATTGGGTAGGAAAGTGCCACGCGAATGGCGACGGTTGAAAATTATGATTTTTTTTTGTTGTTGTTCAATTTAACGAACAGAACTAGAAACGAATGGGTCGTCGGCGTTCTTAATTGCCGTTCCATTAAGACGGCGTTTCGCCTCGTGTGTTTTGGTTGGGGAGAAGTGAGAAAAAAGTTGTCAAAGACGACGCGTCGACGTGTGACTTGCCATCAAGCGCAATTTTGACAATTATGCGACAATTGTACGTAACAACTGTGCGACAGTTGCGTAACATTTATGGTTAAATGTTACGTAACCGTTACTTTCAACGTTTGCAATTTGCATTTCAATGTTTCAATGTCCAACGAAAAGACGCGAAGAGGTTTTTAGTAGAGAAATTTTTATTTTATTGGGTGTTTTTTAATTTCTGCATTATTAAGGTTTTCTCTTTGTTTTTCTGTTTTGAATTGCTCAGCATTCATTGATGTACAAGGAGAGTTTTCATCTTTAAAATGAAAAAAGAAATGTTTTTCGTTGAACTTTGACCCGATAGATTGTAGAATGGAAATGAATTAGGATTTTTTTTTTTAACTGAAATTGAAAAATTTCTTCCTATTTGGCTTCTTCGCATTCATAATAACACATCAAACGAAATTCTACAAATTCTTACCTTTGGGAAGAAGCAATAATGAATACAAAGGTAATCTGATGTCCGATAAATGTTTTCAAAGTACCCGATTGATCTTTAAATCCTTACATTTTCATTGCAATTAAGAGAATGGCAATAAAACGAACATCGTTACTTTGAGAGTCTCTCCGTGTAAAGGCAGAACGAGGTGGAGAGAGAGAGAGGGGCACAATCTCCGTCCTCGATGGAGTCTATATATACCTATACAAAGAATCTTGCGCTTGGTTTTCTCTTTAAACTCGAATAAAAATGCTCGTTGGGGGAATTGAAGAAATAGGAGCGCAGATTAATGTTTGTCAAAGTCCAAACAGATTATCGATCGCGGTAAAATAATAATAAGTCATTTTAATAAAGCAATCTTTGATATTTCTGTCAGCCGTCGTCCGTGGCAAATTCGACGTCAATTAATATTTTCAATACGTCCCCAGGGCCCTCTTTCAGTTTGCTCCTCGTTTCCTCACGGTCGCCGTTATGATTCCCCCCCTCCCGTTTTGATATTCTTGAATCGGCGTCGTCGAAAGACGATGAAGGGTTGGTTTCGATAAGGAAAGAGTCGAATCGCTCCACGGGGAAATGCCGCTCAGTCAGGATGGGCGTCACTGAAAATTTAATCACCGGGATAAGCCGACCGCGGCACCGCTCTCTCTCTCTCTCTCAAACACCTTTGTCGGGTGCTTTCGCGCAATCGAGGCTCATTTCCTCCGGTGCGATTTGCCGGTGTGCTTCGATAGCGCGAGGTATTTCCCCCGAGACGCCGGAAACGGGCGGAACAGACTTTATTATTTTTTTTGGATTCGATGCCCGAATGTCCGTGAGGGTATCTCGCATTGGCTTTAAGGTTAGGGAAGACGTTCATCGAGAGCGATTGACTGCGAGGGAAGAAGGAAGAGGTTCGAGCAAAGATTGCGTCCATTTTTCAAAGTTTTCGAAATTTCCGAAATTTCCGAAATTGTAAACGATCGTTTCTGTCAAATGAATTTTATCACCGATATATACAATATGAACAAGGTGCCATTTTTTTTTTTTTTTTTTTTTTTTACCGGCCGAAAGTTGTACATCACGGAAGAACGAATTAAGCCGAAATTGGAGCAAACACGCTTTTACCCAAATGTGCCCCGAGGGTGGCTGTTGAAACTTTTCTAAACTCACCGCGTTCCTACATCGGGAACGAATGAAATTTGACGCATACCGCGTGACGTTGCGCGTATCCATTATTCGGTGCGAATGAATGATTTTTTTTGTTTTTTGAAATAGTAAATTCCTTTCGGCGTGAATCTGATAATTTTGGCAAATTGAACGATTGGACGTCATTAACCGCGAAAATTGCCGATTAAAATTTGCGACGACGTCAACGATCGATTCGCGTAATTGAGTCGGCGAGAAAATATATAATAGAAAAAGGTCTGATGAAAAGGTGGCCTCTGCCCTCGTCTATTTCGAAACGCCATAGGGAAATAGAACTATTAGGAGGCGTCGTCGTCGTCGTCGGCACAGTCGAGTTAGGAGCTAATTCCCAGCGATATCGAAACGGAGCGCGCTGCAATTTAATTCAATATTTATAGCAATTATTGCAAATATTTTTCGTATAAGCTTCAAGTTGTTCATTAAACGACGGTTGAAATTATTAATTTCATCATTAGCATTATAATTCCCATTATACCGACGCGTTATTTTTGCATGAAAATTGGCTCGGTCGTAGACCGAAATGTGTACAGAACCGTGATAAATGCACAGTAAGAGAAATTGAGGCGTTGTTCTCCCAAATTTCGTTGGAGTACAATTTCATTCTACAATGACGAAGTATACACATCGAGTGAGTTGAGCTCTACTCCTTCAAAGTAATGGATTTTCATTCTTTTTTCAACGCTTGTTGCGAGTAGACCCGGACCACCATCTTTTTTTATTCACGACTTGGTAGATTTAAAGTGGCACGCTCGCACAGGAGCGTATATTTTGGGTGTCTGTAAAATTTTTCGAAATACAGTTTCTGTCGGAGTGGGAAAGGAAATACTAGCAAATGAAAGAATTAATTGAACGTAGAGGTAATCGACGATATTTCAACTTTTCGTATCGAATTTTATTTGAAGCGTTTCTGTATTCTACCAATCATTGACCGAGCCACCTCAAACAGTGCGGGATATACTTTATCGAGAATGCAAACGAAGTACTTTGGATGTATTCAGTTTGCGGACAGGTACGTTAAAACGTCGTTACGTAATGCGCGACATAAAATATTATGCGTCGTATTTTCCGTGCCGCAGAATCCATAATAGGCGCACGCGGTGGTGGTAACGTTCTTTCGAAAAGGGATCGATACGAATATATACGTTATGTAGGCAATGTGTGCCCAACAGTTTCATGGACTCTTTTGCGCATTAACAACGAAGCGATCAATTTTGCGCGTCAGAGCCGCATCAAACGTTTTTGCGGAAATCTTGTTTTTTTTTTTCGATGATGCTTCCAAAACCAGTTGATGTCAGAGTGGACGGCTCCCGTCAGGGCATTTGATCCTTGTCGTTTCTTCGAAGCTATTCGCGCGGATCGAGTGGAACAGATACAGTAGGTCGTGTTGTCGCGCTCCCTAGCGGGGAGATGAGTGTTTTTTTTTTTTTTTTTCATTAAGATCCCTCGGATCTCCCGCGGAGAGTCGGAGTTTCCGAACCGACTGGAAATCATCCAGCGGCGCGACAATCATCTCCGCCGCCCGTTACCCACCTCCGGACTCTGTCCCGCCTATATATCGGGCTTCTCGCAATAATAATGCCACCTTCGTTTTCATCCTCGGTTTCTTCGCCTTGGCTTTTTCCGTCACGTCCGCCATTGCTTTGTTAAATAAATTAAATGCCGCCGGGAGGGAAAATATGGCATTGCTTTATTGTCTCGTCATTTTTGCACGGAGTGCTTTAAGGGCGATGCTTGTTCATTCGTGCGTGCTTTTTCTCCGGTTTGTCTTGTTTTTCTCTGTTTTTTTTTTTACGCACTCGCAGCACTCTCCACTTGAAGCTGCTGAAGTCGTCGGTGGTTTCGTAATTCGAATTTTTAACTCGCGAGATCATGTATTTTGCGACGTTACTTCTCATTCATTCTGCACGTATAATGCAAAAAAGTTGGACCAACAGCGCAGGTGCTGCATTTCTTTTTCATTTTGCTTTTATCCCCTGCAATATTTATTTTTATTTCTCCGCGGGGATGCTTATTTATAAATGCAAGTATATACACTCGCGTTTACCGTATGTCGAGCTATTGTCGTTTCGTCGAGGGACAAAGTTGTCGCGGTGAGATTGGATTTAACGCAATGTGTGCTGCTCACATATATATGGATGGGCAAAAAATCTCTTTCCTTGGACTCGGGGAGAAAAACTTGCAGCAGCGATCACTTTGTTGATGAGCGTCCGTCCCGATATTATATTTGGCAATAAGTCGGAGGAACAAATGATTATCAACGCGGTCCGATTCATTCACCCTAGTGGACTGAAGATGCCCTCGGGGTAACGAGCATTCCTCGAAGTTTGTCGGGAGACTATAGTCAAACTTGGCTCACCTCGAATTCGAACATGCCTGCTTGTGTGCACGAGAAAAACCGCCATTAAGTGGAAACGTTGCATTAAGAGAGCGCTGGTGCTCAATTTCAATTTTCCTTCATTCAGTCGAGGTCCGCACCGTCCCGGTGTGGTAACCACAATTCGCGGCCTACCCATCCTTGCGTGGACAAATACGTCCGCTCACGCACCACCGTCGTACCTCTGGTTGACGAAAGCTCCGCAAACCACGCACGTAAATTAGGTTTATCGTATCGCGGTCGAGATCGTTTCGTCCTCGTTTCCCATTCGCTCAAATTCCTTTTGTCTCCGCCGAACTCGCCATCGCTGCACAGCTGCGGCGCACCACGGCACATACGGTGCTAATTTCCTTCTTTTCCAGTCAGCCAGCCTTATACTTTAACGAGGGAGAGAGATGCATTCCTGGTTCGAGGACCATCGCTCGGGGATTTTCGAGCGAGAAACGACGATCGCTATTGGGCGACGCGGGTGTCAGTTTGGGGGAGTATGTGTGAGTGCGGGGGCGTGGGGCAGCGGTGTGTGTCTGGGGAAAACGGGGAGGCTAACACGCCAACTCGCGTGCTCGCGTCCATCCCGCGGAATCCGCGGGTTCTCAACTCGCGATCGGCTCCACCAGGAAGATAAGGAATCGACGCGATTCTCTCGCTCGATGGCCGCACGATGTATGCGGAGTAGCGTTTAGCGGAGGAATTTCGAAAAATTACGCCGAACGACGTTAATGTAATGCTTTGTTCTGGTGCTAGACGTCATTTATATATATGTCGTTTAGGACTTGCGATGGACGATACATCTGGGCGAATGCACGGAACTGACTATATAAGTTTTAGAGAAACAAAAAACAGATATCTTTTTCCTGCCCCAGCATTGTCCAGTTCAAAGGAGTCTTCTGGAAATAACATTGAGAATCGACATTCGCACGTTCACATCAAATTCAAACGCAGCGTTATAATTATTACGTTTTCCGCGTCAGAAGTTCACCTCAGCATTTCTGCCGCACTCGCGTGTATTCCGCGCGACCAAGCCGTGGGATTCAGCGCGCTCCGGGTGTGACTATCCGTATAAAAAAAAGATGACGGGCGCGTTGGCACGAAATCCAAACAAGTGCGCCTTGCGGATTCTCGTAATACCCTGAAATGACGAAATTTAATGATTTGGTGGGCAGGTAGGAGTGTGCTATTTTCCCGGTCGGCGTTATCTCTTTATCGTCGTTATTCAAATAAGTTAGCGTAAATAGCGCTGGACGTTGGATTATCGGACGTCGAGTAGAATACGATGTTTTTAACGTATTTGAAAGATATAATTTTCCGAACTTTGCTGCTGGTTCTCGATGAGTCGCGCGAATATATTTCTGTATATTTCGATATTTTCCGCTGTACTGTGATTCTCTTTTTTTTTTTGTTTGTCCCTCCAGCGTCAAGGTATAATTTACGAATTAACTCGCGTGACAGGAAGATGTAATTTTCTTGGCGTATATACGTAACAAATGATAATTAGAAAAAATGCGCGCGGGTAAACGAAGCGCGATTAAATATCGTTACACATATACTATATATTTTCGGTACGGCCGTAATTGAACGCTTCATACGGCAGATGGGTGTCATTTCGCGGCGAGTTTTATTAATTTCAGTTTTCCGAGATGGGCGGATTTCATACGTTTCGTAATTGTATATATACGCGCATTATAATCGAGAAAACTTTTTATATACTTGATGCTTCCGCTCGTTTCTAACCTATAATTGACGACGATTTGGGGTGAGGTTAGGTTGACAATAAACCTCGACAGATTAACCGAAATAACGTTTCAGTGACGTTTCGTGGACATTGATTTATATTAATATTTTTAATGTCAATTTACGACTTTAAAATAATGTGATTAAAAGTCGCAAACCATCCATTTATGATTGTAGCGTGTATATGCACCGCATAAAGTACCGTTAAAAATGCGGAAACAACTTGACGGAGAGATTCGTTAAATATTAAATTATTGTTCCGCTTCGCGACAAGCACGGGTATAGTAACATTTTTTAAATATGGTCGAAACATTCATCTAAATTGATGAAACTTTTATTTCCCAATTTCTCGATCGCCGTACAGAAGTTGGTGAACCCAAAAGTTTGGTCATTTTCATTAAAATTTTTGTCGAATTTTCGTTGCGAATTTCGTTCAATTTGAATTCACGCACGGGGACAGTGCTTGAAAAACGTTTGTATTTTATTTACTTTCTTTTTTTTTTTGTTCGAGTGGCGTTGCATCACGAGTGGAAAAAGAAGTCATACTTTGACGACTATTAGAAAGTTATCACATTTAGGATAGCGGTTGATTTATCCGCGTACCGAACTTGGCACTGATTGTGTTATCAATTTTACGACTGGCGAGGCTTTGCAGCCTTCCCAAAGGTTTTGATGGATATTTACATGTATGGCGTGAATCGTGATTATACGTATATAATGAGCACAAAAGCGCAAAAGTCGGAAAAACATTGGTCGCGTCACGAAATTTAACGGAAACGAATCGGATGTCATCGTGGGCAAATGCATTTTTTGCTTTCCATCGGGTCATCCGAAAATGCGATCGGTTATCGAGGCGCGACGCGTACACGACATAGTCCATTAATTATCTATATTGAATTCCTATTCGCTCCTGAAATTTCGGTATTTTCAACGTTCGCGCATCATTGACCAAGCTTTATTTTTTCACCGACGACGTCCGCACTCTCTCTGTCTCTCTCTCCAAAGTGAGTCGTATGCGCAAGTGACAAAACGAGGCGAATAATCAAAGGCGCATGAATTACGAAAGCGAGACTTGCGAAATTTCAAGGAGCGCAATTTTTTACTCCGCCATACGGCGCGGTTAGAGGATGGTGGAGGAGGGGGTGAACAAAAGCTCGAGTTTTTACGGAATTTTCTCATCTAGATGATCCCTCTGCACCCTTTCACGTCCTGAGCTTTTATTTCTTCTTTCCGTCGGTCGGTCTCTCTCTCTCTCTGTCTCCCTCTCTCCAACTCTATCTCCTGTCCTCTCTTTACTTCTCATTCCCTTTTCTGCACCCTTTATTGCGGTACAAGTACACAGTACAGTCAACCCCCCGCTCGTAAACCTCGGGTATACGGACCTGTCGCCCCTAGCGTCTCCACTTTACCAAGGGCGAGACAAAGGCGGGAATTTCTTGAGATTTAAAAAGAATGAGGATGGCTTGGTTTCAGCAGTGCGCGCTCCCTTGTCCGAGCCCTGTAGAGAGAGACGGCAAATGAGAGCGTAAAAAAAGCAGGAAAATAAGAGAGAGAGAGAGAGAGAGAGAGAGTACGAGAGCGCGTGCGAGGGAGGGAGGAAGGGCCTTCCGGTATTATCCGGTGCACGCCCGATGCACACACCACACCTTTGCACAATGACGCAATCCCAAGGGCTGCGTTGAATTTTGATATATAAGAGGTGCGGTGGGCAAGGTCCCCTGGTAATGCCATTAACTTAATGACTGACGTCATGTGTTTCAGCCGGGCTGTATACTCCTACGACGTTTAGTCCGACATTTGACGATCTATTAATCAATGATAATTAGACGAGTCGGCGTCGGTTAGTGGGAAAAAAACAAAGAAAAAACGCCCGTGATAAACGGCTCGAACCTTTTAGCCTGTTAGCGTCTAATTGGATTGTAGAAATTAGTACAATACACTGTTGAGATAAAAGTGGATACTACTATATGTATATAGTCGAGTTCCTGGTCAATTGTCATTGGCAAAAAAGGCGGATATCAGATTGAGATGGATTCTGCAGATGCGTATCATATTTATTCGTCAGAAAAGTCAGACGATGCACGACGACGATCCGTTGGTTGGCAGGCAATTCTCTTGAACTATGCGTCAAAATGTTTAAACGAAATGTGGACAAATATTGAAATAGAAGCAGTGCAAATTTTCATAAAAGTATACTCGACGCATCCGAGCGTTCATCTTTTATCGTCGCATTACCACGCATTAGATATGCGAAATCAAAGACGAAAGATAACGGAATCTCTACTGGCCTGCGGTTTACGCAGTGTAATGTTTCATCTATAGGAAGCGAACCACTTTTAACGTTACCGTTAACAACAAGTTTTTATCGCAGGATTATTTGACCACGGTATAATTAAATTCAACGAAATATAAAGAACTTTAATAGGGTTCGCGTTGGAAGTTGATAAAAAAAGAAATGGCCATAAAACGCAACAAATGTGCATTCAATCCGCATCAATTGAGCAAAGAAACAACAATTATAGGACAATGCCCATAATTATACTTAAATTGTACGATCCATTTCGAAATTTCGTCGCCTAAGCGCGGAATCGTGGACGAAACTTCTGAAATAATATAGCCGGTAAGCAACGTGCCCCGCGTTTCATCCAAGTTTTAAATAATTAGGTCGCCACAAAAGTCCTCCCTCATTCACACTTAATTCCCGCAAGTCGGCGAGAGCCGCGCTGGGGACAAAAAAGAAAAAGAAGTATATATTCACGCTGCTTTAATTGACCGTATCTCGGATTTTGACGTGGCCTGGGTGACAGCCCTCATTCCGCCCCCCCCCCCATCCCTCTCCCGCTCTGTCTCTATTCCGCGTTCATTCTCTCTTTCTTCTTTTGCAACTCGAGTGTACCGAGGACACTCGGGGACTCGCGCAAGAGTAGTGTCGAGACGGATTGAGGGGATGAAACCGGAAAAGAACCGAGGGGGAATGGGTTTTTTTTACCCTCGACAATTCCTCCGTTCTTTTCCTTCAGCCTCTCTCTTCTCTCTTCTCTCTATTCGCTCGCTCTGTGCCATGGCGACACGGCGATAGAGACGATTCTGGCCAATTGTCGATCACACACTCCCTGGCACTGCGGTCTTCCGTCTGTCGATATTTGCATGTTATGTTGGGGGAGAGGAAGAAGCAAGCATTCCGCCTCGTGTTATTTATGAAGCTGTAACACTCGGCGAGCGACACGTACAAACACCTAAATAGAAATGGACGCACACGTGCGCGACAATATTGAAACCGGGAATGGAAGTCGAATTATACAGGGTGATCCAAAAGTCCCGGAACCACAGACATATCTCGGCGGGGTTGTATTCTCCGGGAGAAACGTTGCACGCGAAAATTGTTGGATTTTCCCTGGCTGTTTAATGGCACTCAAAATCAAATTGATGAACATGATCTGGAAGGTTCCAAGGTCGAGGTTATTCTTTCAAATGGGGAACCCCCATTTTTAAGACCGGCAATCGATAGAGCGGGGAGAATTTTATTCGTCGGAAACGATAGTTTTTAATTTGTGAGAATGTGACCTTCAGAAGGTTGAATAAAGGTCATAATAGCGGGGTTGAAAATTATCTTCAAGGTCGCTGGCCCTGACATTTGATTCGGCCAGGAATCCCGGAGAGTTTGAAGAAAACTGTATCTGGACGATTTTCCCGTATTTGACCTTCCGAGTGTCACGTTCTTGAAAATCAACAACGGACGCAAAATTTCCTGTTCTTTTCGAATCCAGGACAAAACGTAGAGGTTCACATTTAATAAAATAATCTTGACCTTGGAATAACCTTGGAGGTTATGTTCAAGGTCAAATTCAATGGTACTATTAAATAGCAAGGGAAAATCCGAAAACTTTGCTATGTAACGTACTCCTCGAAAATGTATTTAATGTATTTCAGTACACTTCTATACAGCTGAATTCTATAATTGTCCCTCAATTTTAAGCACTCAGTATTATTTTTTAGCATTAGAATTGCGGAATTACGATTTTTAGAATTATTTTCTAGAATTAGAATTTGAGCAACTATTAAAATTCCTCGTCTCGCATGAACGTCATTCATTGCATGCACGTAATAATTGTTTGATCAATTGGTCAATTTGATGAATGATGATTATGCGGTATTAGTCGGTGTCGGTGAAATCGGTCAGATGGAATGAAAACAGAAAAGTCATTAACGATTGAAATCTTGGTGGACGCGTAAAAGTGAGTGGAAGCTAGTAAAAATATTTTTAGAAATTCGTATTTTCGTCCAGACCAAGTTTTTGCTAAAAACAGGGTAGGTCGGCAGATACGTGTCATTGTCCACTTTGTGTTCGCTCGCAACGATTCCAGACTCGACGAATAAAAAATTGGTCGAGAAAAAAAATTGTGTAACCCTGGTAGAAATGAAAACATTTCTTAGCCAATTCTTAGACAGTTCAGATATTTACCATGTTAAAGGCATAGGAGAAATGGATAGTGTAAGAAAGAGAGCGAGAGAGTAAAATATGAATTCTTAATTTTGATTTGCATTTTTATTACACATTTTCACGAGAGCAACACTGCGCGCCAAAGTTTGAATAAAAAACAGAAGAGTTGATGTGAAAAATGTAACGTTCGAGGCGAAAAAGAAATTGTTTATTGGCCCCCTTTCGGTCAGAGAACGCGCGCGGGCAATACGAACACGCGTAGTCGGCGGGAGGGGAGAGATTGGGAATTGACGAACTAGTCATCCTGTCAACATTTCGATGACGACGTCACATTTACTTTAACCCGGTGTATCCTACATATATGGAATCGCAAACAGAGCGAAGTACAATGTCGAGGTACCAGGGATAGACGTATCAACAAACAAAACTCTCATTCGCTCGACAAATAAAAAAGAGACACGGGCGCGTATATCCTCCTTCTTCTCCTCACGAGGCGGAGAAGATCGAACGATAGAATTCGCTCTCGCGCGAGACTATAAGGTGGAACGATGTGTACACGTCAAAGCTCGCGCCGTTTCGTTTCTGCGCGATTTGTCTACGGAATTATTTTTCCAATGGTAAACGGTGTTTTGAAATCGAGCTTATCGCTGCACAAGTCGCAAAAGTAGATGGACTCTGATGGGATTTTAGAAAAACGTACGTAACGCAGAACACGAAAAAGTTTGGTGACTGAAGAGCGAAGGGGCTGCACAATCAGGTGGAGGATTTTTGCTTTACCCAACTAGGGCGGAAGGGCGGAAAGTATACCTTTATCAGGTATCCACTTTTCCGTCCACGCGGAAGAGCAAAGATGACGCTGATGTAAAATGTGTATACGCACTGTACTTCCCCTAGTTAGGTATTGCGCCATTTTGAAATTGTTGTGACGAGCAGGACCGAAAAATCATTGTTCCATCGGCAAGAGAAGACCGCGTTGTTAATTTAGCCGGCAAGCACATGTGTGTCGAACATTTGAACGGATTTATCAGCTGATGGAATTGGGCAAAACACACCCCCGGATACCGAGTCACATTTTTTTCTCACTCGTCCTCCGGGCCCGGCTGTTTTACAAATATGCCTCGACTATAATGGTAGTAATTTTAACGCGTGTGTGTGTTTTATAAATTTCCGATGAAACTGCGTAACGTTAATGTTAATTCGCAATTTCCGCGTAACGTTACGTTGAAACATTTAGACGAACGGCGGATGGGGAGGGGTTATGGGTGAGGGGCGGGAGGGGGTGGTGGTAGGGGCGAAGAGAGAGAGAGAGAGCTGTGCGCCGAGCGATGTTGCGGGAGGCGAAGGAGGGAGAAAGAAAGGTGGACGCGTCACACCGGCCGCGTCGCGTCACTCAAACCAACCACGGGCCATGGGAGCGAGGAGGAGGCCGTCGAGCAGTCAGTTCTCAACTGCCTTTCTATGCGGCAGTCTTTGCAAGCGCGGCTTACGCCCGGATTACGGCGGATTTAGCAGCGGGCTGTTTCGCGTCCAGCCGCGTGATCGACTGGTGTGTTGGCCTCCTCGTCTCACCTCCGTCGTTCCTCGTCCCGCGCGCGCGATTCGTCCCGACGGCTGGATCGAAGCTGGGGGAAAAAAAGCCGTAGCGAAAACAACAAAAAGTCGCGGGGAAAAACGGAAAAAAGAAAAACGCCGGCGAGGACCGTTCGACCAATGTTCCTCCTCCTCTGGAACCAACGGGGTTCGCGAACCCTAGTGTTGTTTGTTTGTGCCTTTTCTCGATAATCAAACGCCTTGTCCGTCGGTCACCGTCTAACGTCTGGTCTTGCTTCGATCAGGACGAGGAGGATGACTCTCGCGAACACGGTTACCGGCGTCCAATGAGAAGATGTCCTTGTTATATTTACCCATAGGTGAAATCGTCGAGGAATACTTGCCGTAAAAAAAAAAGTGCTGTGCTTACATAGAGTAGAGGAAGAAGAGTAACGAGTAGTGTGAGAGAGAGATAGAGATAGAAAAAAAATATATATTATATATATATATAAAGTGCGCGAATACGCGACTGTGTCTGGGAGGCGGAATAGGAGCTCACCGGGCATATATATATTTTATTAACACGAAGAAACACGTGGTGCGCCGGTCGCTGCGTCTCGTCGAATTTGTCGGGGATCTCTTCTTTATACATTTCTACCCCAAGAGTTACTTACATCGATCCGTTTGTCCGGAATCGCTTCGTTAAGGCGGCCGCCTTCTCTGCCGAGGAATTCAGTATCTCGTCCGACGAATCAGCTTCGAGTCGTGGTGAGTTTAAGGATTCGCGAATATCGTGGACGTGTGCAGCAACGCGGTACCACCGAGTAAGGCTCTCGCCGGTTGATGGAGTGCACGGGGATCACCAGGAGCAGCCGAAGTCGGGAGCTCTTTTGATGTAACGTGAAGCGCCGAGGTGGAATCGTTTCGCGCGAGACGTCGACATGGTCGTCCTCGAGTTGGAGACGTTTTACGCGCAGGTCGCGCCTCACACGAAGCTGCTGAACAAGCGTTTCGTCGGGGCCCACAACTGGCTCGGACCCCTGAAGGAAGCGCTGGTCGCTCGCCTCACTGCTGACAAGGTGAGGATGCGACGTGATGATGAGATTGTTACGCGTGTGTGTTTGTGTTTGTCGTCAATAGACGGATCGTATGACGTGACGATGACGAGAGCCAATGATGATGATGACGATGATGATGATGATGACGATAGGGAAAGTTTTGTTGGAAGAGGGTCGTCGAGTCCATTCCAAATGTTGAAAATAGTTGAATCATTAGAAATGAAGGAAACGGGGGGAGTAGACGCATTTTCATCGTTAAACGATAGGTAGGATGACGAAACGAAACGATTGACGTAAAATGACGGCGGGGAATTGCTTCAGTTGCTTATACGTTTTTTCCGGTGTATTGTTTAGCGAGAAGAGCGTGTATGAGCTGCATGTGGGGTACAGCACCTGGAATCGGACCAATGTTCCACCGAACGAATTTTCATTAGTAGAGTCCGGGTCGGGCGTTAATATTGTTTCCACATCGCATCGAGACGTTTCCGACAGGTAAGATGTTGTTGGGTCGTCTCGAAACAATCGATGGGAAACGCGTTGAAAGGTTAGGTACTGGATTTTCATTACTTTTACGACGACGTTAAAACCGTACCATCCTATATAGTTCGCGGGTATAATATTAGGTTTTAATTGCGAAACATTGCGAACGCTTTGTTTACACTCGTTTAAAGGAGAAGGTAAATTGTCGGAATTATACAAAAAAGTGTAGTTTCATTGATGTGTATAAATATTTTTATTCTGGATTTATAAAGTATCACGTGTAGAGTGCAGAGTATATGGTGAACTGTGTAGAGAAAATTTCGAAAGAGAATTTTCATTATCAATATGACCAATTGAAGAAAAGTGGTTTTATGAAAAACACATTTAATATTTTAGTGATGGATTTGTCATATAAACAATAGAATAACAATCATATTTTGAAAAAGTAATAATAATAAAATAAAATTAATTAAAAAAAAAAAAATCGTTTTTTCGAAACCGTATTGCGTGAAAAGTGCCTTGGGGGAAGTCCAATTTACAAAGGTGCAACAATATATGCCAAGAAAAAGTGTAAGTTGGAAATGGTTGAAATGTTCTTTCAAAATTGAAGCTCTGGTGGGGGTATTATACACAACACATGTATAATTGTAATAAAATTAATTCACAATTGAGTGAAAACTTTCGGTGACAAATTATTTTTCCTACTCTGCAGTAAAAACAATTTATTTCCGAAAGTTGTCATTTCGTTGAAATGGTTTTTTTTTTTTCTTCAAAATTTAGAGTTGGGCAGAGTAATTGTACGTAATATCCAAAATGAAACCGGTGGAGTTGACGTAAAATTGAATGATAACTTTTGGAATTAAATTATTTTTATTACAGATGAAGGAAAAATAATTTCATTAAAAAAGTTATTAAATTTTAACCCAATTTCATCGGTATATTTTTCGGGATACGTATATCGTGTTATGTAGAATTATCCTGTACAAGATTCCAAATTAAAAAAAAAATAAAATAAAAATAAAAACCTTTCAAACATTTCTAACTTGTGCAGTTTTCTTGTAGCGAGGTTAGGTTAGGTTAATATCTGTTTAAACCTAATCATAAATGAATGGAGAGGGTTAATGTAATTATTTTTCAAAAATAAATTCGCTCTCATTCTTCAATAGCATTTGTTGCTATATGGCGAAATCCTATTGGTTAAATATTCTTATCAGTAATTTCGAAAATGTTTGGCAGAAAGTAAATTTTTCAGTATCGAAAGCACGTTGAAAATGCGAGAAAACTCTTAAGGATTGGTAATTTGAAATTCCGTCTTTTCGGTACGTAGCACAATTATAATGTTTGGTTGAAACAAGCCGAAACGCGATTAAATTCGCGTGACAGGCCATTACGAGACGTGTTTACCATAATCCATAGATCAAAGTATCCGGTAATTGCGAGATAATTGAAAATAACCAAAAAGGCGGCGAGTGGTTGGGTTCGTTCCGTGGGCCCTGGATGTTGAAACCAAGTTGCTGCCGTTTCTAGCGGTAAAACACGATTTTGTACTAATTCCTATCAACTGCAGTAACCTTATATAGACGAGGCTATTGTCGATTAACATTTAAAAAGTATTTTTTTTTTTTTTTTTAAACAGAATTTGCGTTTCCGAGTTGCGTTTTACGCATGCGAAATTCAATATTTGGTTTCGATTTCGTTTTGATTATATTATTTTGTTAATCAACTTTTGCGTTTACATTGTTTTCGAGCGCGCACTGATCGATTCGGGAAACGAAATACGGGCTATTGCCAATCAAGATACGTAATACGATCTGTAAAATGTTTGTTTTTCCGGTTACTTTTTTTCCTTTTTTTTTTTTTTTTTTGTTTTTCCTTCGCCGTGAATATTTTGCGAAGGTATCGTATGTCCGTGCTTGCCGTACGTAGGCAAAAATGTTATCCGTAGAATGACTTCGGGACAATAAAAATATGATTAACCAGCGCATGGAAACGTATATCGAGATTCAAAGGCGAAGTTGATGAAACGCGACATTAACGGCACGAATGCATTAAAAGCGTTAAGAAATTGTGCAAATAAATCGAGGCACGATCATTACTTTTTTTCTATTTTTCGTTTTTTTGGTATCATCTATAGCAAATTCTCGTTATCGTTCATCAATGATTTACCACCAGGTAGGCGGGGGAGGGTGCGACGGCGGAGATTTTCATTCCGAAAGTCTTGTATAGGACTGATACCCTCGAGGCATAAACGCCTTACTGCTCGTATAAGGTATACGCGAATTAAGTTTTTTTTTCCTCTTTTTTTCTTTTTTTAATTTCCTTCCCCATCGCGATTCGAACGCTATACGCGTCGGCGGCGGGGGGGGGGGGGGCTACGTTTCCGCTTTTATTTTGTTCGTCTCTTCTTCTTGTTCTTGTACAAGGGAACAACTCGCGTAAAGCTTTCGCGTTTTACGCGCGATGCACGCCGAGTTTCGCGATAAAACGAAAAGCGAGAGGAGTCGAAAATCAAGGTCGATTACGGGTGCATTACTCTCGCGGCGGCGAAGATCGTGGAGCGGTGGAGGCGCGAGGATCGATATTTCATATGCGTTCGCAGGGCGCAAAGGGCAAAGGGCGAGCGATGAAGAAAATCCGGGAATGTGGGATTGATGGAGAGAAAGAAAGAAAGAAAAAAAAGGAAAAGAAAGAAAGAAAAAAAAGGAAAAAAAAGAAAAGAAAATGTCGCGGAAGACAGGTCGAAGAGGAATCGAGACCTTCCGAGAAGGGCGAAATTCATTAAAAGATTGCGGAAAACGAGAGAAGGCGCTGGTCCGGGGGAGATTGGGAGCAAAAAACAGAAGCAACGGCAATCAGTCGCTCGAAACGAGCCATTTCGTCGTCGCGATTCGTCACCGACGATAACAACGGATCCTCTTTAGTCGTCTCCGGTGCATTTAGCCGAACGAACATGAGTGCATACATGTATATAGGCCTGATTATTGCAATGGAGGTTGTAATTTTTTCAGTGGAAGTACAATAAATTTGTTTACGTTTTCTTTGTTAAATCGTAATTAAATTATCCGTCGATTCGTCAAAGTCGATTTTAAAATTTTTTTTTTTTCGCATTTACTCGTTTACAAGACAACGTGAGGAACTGATTATAATTTGTAATCATAATTTGATTAATAACTATATCATTAGTTAAATAACGTTAATTGATTAACTTGTGGAAAAAGAACGTGAATTAAAAATAAGTTTAAAAAATAATTAAAATTTGTTTAAACAATTTTAAAATTTAACTATTTCTTAAACCCCTAGTAAAAAACAATAAGTAATATAATATAAATTGTGTTGTATTTTTTTTTTTTTTTTTTTTTAATCGATGTGTTGTATTCAACAAATTATTGAATTAATAGAATAGTAATTAACTAACAAGTTAATAATAATTTCAACTAATAACTTGAAAATCTTCATTTTCTCAAATGTCACAAGCGAAAAAGTTGAAATGAACGAAATTAAAAAATCGACACTCGAGTGATCGATAGATAATTTATTTATACTACGATTGAAAAAATATAAAGTCGTTTCGTATGCATTAAAATGACGACTTGTATATGCGGTGATTTTGACAAAAAAAAAAAAAAAAGGCGAGGTGCATACACGGATGCGTTCCGTATGCGGATGCGCGCATGGCACGGACGCGTTGCCGAGGTCATGCACATGCATAAACGTTAGCCCATTTGGTGGACGATCCCTGAATGCCCGGCGTGCGAGCCGGCCGCGTAACGGGGGTATACGTCGAATACGTTGCAACATTGTTGCATTATTGTGCATCAGAAGCGCGGAGCTCCGTGCGGTAAAGTATGAGCGTGTGATACACACGTAAGTAAAGTAGCGGCAGTTGGCGTAAAATCGATGAAAAGCCCGAGGATGCACGCGCCGCCAATATGCACGGCGTTTCCGCTTGGCATTAGGTGCGCCGTCAAACTTTTTGGCGGAATAACGTAACGAGCAATGCGCGGCGGCGCCTGATGCATTTGTATACGTATATATATATAGGGCCGATACGCGGTAGGTTAGGTACAATTGCGTGCAAGCCAAGCCCCTCAACGACGGTATATATTGGGCGATGGGCGAGAAAGAGGGAAGCCGCGGTTTCATTTCGAGAAGTTTATGATTCAGAAAGTAAACTGCTTTTTACCCGCGCCCTCTTACTTTCGACGTTGTTAAAGCCTGACGGGGTTTTTATCCTGATCGAAGGCGGGAGATTTCGACGGTGAAATTGCGCCGATGGATGGATCGAGATTGCCGCCGCCGCGGCTGTATCGGGAACGGGCCGTTTAAGCGGTGCGGAGTGACGACGATGAAATGAAGGGGATATTATCTATAGTGGCAGGGTTCCGTATGTTGTTTTCGGTGGTCGTCGTGTGTTTGTCGTAGGTTTTTCATGAAGTTGGAATTTTGTCTTTTTTCAATGGCGCACCAAGTATATCGAGTGGAAGCATTTTCGTGTTAGGATTGGGTTATCGATGAAATATGTGCCACAAAATCGTGAGGTTATGTTCGACGGTACATTTTGGTTAGGTTAGAATGGTCAACATTTTTTATAGCAAAATTTGGAAAAAATTCCTGTGCTTTTTATGTTTTTTTTTTTTTTTGTTTAATGATTATTGAAAATGACGAGATTTATGTTTAATTCTAACTAGTGCAGATCGTTCAACTCATCAAGTCCCATTAATGTCGTGAATTTTCAATGCATTTTTAACCATTTTTTTTCTTTGATATTAATCGCACCCAAAAAAAAAAAAAGAAATAAAATGCCAACAAAATTTCCTGCTCTTACAGTAGTTGACGTTAGAATTTGATTGTAAATTTGTTTATAGATTAACGGGTCGAGAGTTTTAAAAAATTCAACGTGTCGATCCCCAAAATGGCGTCGGAAATGAATTTTTTTTTTTTAACTTTATAAGCGTTTTAATTCAAAAAATGATAATTTAAAAGAAAAATTGCTATGATTGAAAGCTCTTGGAATTCACTGGAGATTTATGTCGGTGACATTTTGCAAAATTTTTTAATTCATTTTTTTTTTTTTTTTTAATTTTTAAAAAAGTTCACGAAAAATTACAGTGTATTCTTCGAAGATTTGTGGACACATTTTGTGCTATGCAATTTTGTCTAAAATTTATATATATTTTCCCTGGAAAACTATGAATTTTCGGGAAAAAATTACAAAAAATAAAAAACGTTCAGGATTCAACAAAGAATACACTAGAATTTTTTTTCAGAAATTCTTATAACTTGAAAATTATAAAAAAAAAAAGGTCTTTAAAAGACACTCAGTACTAACCCGGTGGTGTCATTATTGTACTTGTAAAAAAAAAACTCCAAAAAAATAATAAAAAATGTTTGCATTTTTGGTATATATTTTTAAAAAGCTTTCAGTCGTTTGGAGTTGGAACGTCTTGTAATCTTTAAAAAAAAAAATTTCATTTTTGACGTCACTTAGGAGACCGAAATGTTTATTTCAAACCCCTGCATATCTTAAAATGCAGGACCAGACTTGCCAGATAGGCCAAGTGGGGATGTACATTTCAAATGAAAATTGGGCGATTTATCGCCCAAATCTGGCAAGCCTGTGTAGGACACGAAAATATTTTTTAAAATGCGAAATGTCGAGTAAATTTGATAAAGCTGCGATAGTCTCGTAAATATTTGAAAATTTTGCTTCGCCCCATTTTGAATATCTTGGATTCGCTCTCCGTTTTTCCGATCAGTCATTATTCATGAGTGTGTCTCGTACCGTTATAGTATTTTTCGTTTATTCGATGAATAATTCCTTTGAAAAAAAAAAAAAAAAAATAAAAACAAAATGTGATTAACAAATATGTGAAAATCACAAATGAAAATAATAACGATGTGCACGGTCATTAATGCGAAACATAACTATTTTTGCCGTAACGAGGCACACGTCAAAAGTAGGCCCGAAGCTAAACTTTCTCGAGACGGCTTCCGGATACTTTGGAATTTTGGATCCCGTTTAGGAATGCAGGCAACCGGCTGGAAATTAAATTCAAAGTTCGAATGCACTTAACCGCGCGAATAGGTCATCATCATTAGCGGCATTTGCATAAGTTGTACGGTCAGCTGTACAATGGCAGCGAAATTCCCGGTATGCAGCACGCCTCTCGCACCAGCAGCTGACGTCACGCCGGCGGAATCTCCGTTCGCCCTGCTGCATCCCACTTGTGGCGGTTGTGTCTCTTCTTCTCTCTTAAAAAAAAAAAAAAAAAAAAAAAAAAATCAATGTAAAGTGTCGGTGGTCAAACCACGGTCTCGTCCGCGACGCGCAATAACGTTGGCGATTCCATCGGACGAAATGCCGGTACTCGCGCGATGGGTTATATTGTCGCGCGCGGCGAGCTCTAAATCACGGCCGCGTTCTTTTACGACCCCCCCTCGTATGCGCAGACCGTACGCGGCGCTTCCGCTCGTGAGACTTTTGTCATTTTTATTTTATTTTCGAGCGAGACGACCCTTTCGTGCCTAGAACGCATAGCGAGAAAAGGTTGTTTGCCGCGCGATACTTTATCGAGATGGAACAGTGTGCCGGGGCCCTCTCTCTCCATATCTATCCTTAGGCGGCCGCAGCAGCCTCGCCATATCGTCTGTAATTGCGGCGCAGTCGTTGCATTGTCTCGCGATGCCGAACGTCTCTTTGCAAACTGTGGTTTCGTCCGGGATCTTGCACTTAGCAATTTCACGGCAGCAGCGGACGTTCTCGACGCTTTTCTCACATTTGTTGCCGCACTCGGCTGGCTGAGGTCCGCGCGTGCAATAATTAGACGGAAGAAGAAGAGAGAACCGGGAAAATTACGGTTTGAAAGAGAGAGAAGAAAAAATGCCAAACGCTCATAATGGATCGCACGGCGTAACGCGATGACGGATTTCATTTCGACGTCGTCGTTACGGTAACGTATATAAGCGATCTTCTCTCTCCGTCTTGCAGCGGCGTGTAAAACTCGACGCGTTTCTCTACGTGCACGTTTCGAGCGGACTCGTTAACATATATAAAGGGCGTCGCGTTAAAAGGCACCGTAAAGCGTGAAAATTGTGGCGGTGGTTACCGAACACGCGGAAGCTGCACGCGGTACCGCAGCACATTCGGTAATTTTACGTGGGGCGCGATCGCTACTCGAGATGGAAGTAGTGTCCACTTTTAGGCGAGATTCTTTCGGTTTTGTTTGGAGCGTCTCGATCTAACCGTACCGGGTATATAATTTCAATGAAAATATTATAAATGCATACAAATCTTTCGCCAATTATTCGAAACAATTGTTCGTCGTTGAAAGTAGCAATTTTCATGAAATTAGTAGACAAAATCGTGTTTATACGCTTTCCTTTGATCGAGTTGACACGGACGTTCGTACGATATTCCATCAAATTGTCATATTTCAGTGCATTTCGCATCACGTTGGATGTACGGACGTTACGTATGTACATTGTTAATTCGGTCGAACAAAAAAAAAAAAAAATAAATAAATAAAAAAAAATTGGCCGCCTTCCGACTGAAAGCGAAACATTGACCCCATGTGTCGTTGTGCGAATGATTTTTTTACGACCCCCCATAGGGTGTGTTTCGCGATAAATACACGAGGGGCGCTCGTACGTCACGGTAACGCTATTAATGAATTTTTCATTCGGTGATTAGCACGAGGGGTTGGACGATGATGGGTATTAACGTATAGACGAGCTATATTAGCGAAACAACGCTGAATCAGGCCGGTGGGGGGTGTACGCAAGAGAAAAACGAACGCGGGGGGAAAGACGGTTAATGCATATAGTAAATATTTCGCCAAGTGGAGAGTGGGCCGAGATAAGGGTTTGGTTTTAGCGTGTGGTGGGTTTTAAAAAGCGTGTGCATAACCGAAAACTCCTGTTGTTTCTGGATTAATATTTATGATTTTACGCGAGAAGTGCCGTTAATAGTTTGTATATATGCATATATGTATATAAAAAAATCGAAAAAAAAAAATTTTTAAGGTAAAAACGATAAGTACAAGACAAAAGAATAAAGATAAAAGAAACAAAGGAAAAAAAAGAAAAAGATATCAAAATTAATTTATAGATGCAAATTTAAATAATAATTCCATATTATTATCCTTTGGCATGTATCCAGTAAAAGACACATTATTTATATTATTTATTATTATTTAAATTATTTAAATTTGCATCTCGAATAATTTGGATGTCTTTTCTATTCTTTTTTCTTTTTTCTTTTGTCTTTTTTTTTTTAATAGATAATATAATAATAATATTATTATTAATATTATTATTATATAATATTAATAGTTTTTACCTAGAAAATTTTTATTTTTCGATTTGTGAAAGTTAAAGAGAATTAAAAATTTTCAAAATGTCACCTAAATTTTCAATGTTACGTTTCGTTAATAATGTATGCTTTTCAAAAATTCATTTTGTTTACTAATGAAGTAATGCTTTATTCTTTCCGATGGCATCGAGGTTTATAAAAACCGCCCCTGCATGGCGCCGCGGTAGTGTTACATCCGAGATTTTACCCCCCGTGCGCTTCCTTCGTCGCTGAAAATTTAATTATCACAGCCAGCAGTCGGTTGCGACGGCTTCTCTCACGCATCGTCCTGGGTTTCTTTATAATTTCTCTGACGCCGTCGACGCACCGGGTTACAGGGTGTGTGCGTATGCGTATGCGTGTGTGCGAGGTGCATAGTCGCAAGCGACATGCGCGAGTCGCGCTACCGACGACGCGTTTAATTCCGGCAGAGTGTGCACTTTGCACTGCTCATTAAAATATGTTAGGTACGCCAAGTGCGGCAAACACGCAACGAAAATCCCGTCGAGGTGTCGTGGGCGAGAAAAAAATGATTTTCTTTTTTTTTTTTTTTGTTCGTTCGCTCCCTCGGGACTCGCGCCGAAGGGTGACGGGAAGGACGAGATAGGGAAATATGCGTAGGAGGAGGTTGCAAGCTAGCGAATCGACGAAGCACAAATGATCAAATTTTGATACGCCAAGTACCAAGAAGGGATTAGTAACTATTTTTAAACGTCAAATTATTTAATAGAATGATAACGTGTCATCATTTCGTTAAGACAGACAAATACATTATGGAGATAGATCAGTGTCACGATCATGGTAGAACCGGCACTTGAAACTCGCGGTTGTCATAGTCGTTATACCGAAGTATTCGCGGTATATCGGATGTTTTATTATTTTTAAAAAGGGCCGCGTTCGTTTCCATTCCGCGCGCATCAGAATGATGTTTGACTTGTCATCGCGATTGAACGTTGCACGCATTTCTATGTTCTCCGCGACAATCAATCAATTGAACCGTGAGTAAACACATTCGCTCGGAATGATGTTTTCATCAAATAACGATATACGGGCGTATTACCTAATACGAACGAGTATATTTCCGTATGTATGTATGTATGTATGTATGTATGTATGTATGTATGTATGTATCTTGGTATCGACTCGGCGATGCTTCGAAAATTAAATATCGGCCATTTTAACGAAGTGACACGTTGCATTAGTTGGAATGGCTTCTCCGGTGAAAAAAAAAAAAAAAAAAAAAAAAAAAGAAAAAAAAAAAAAAAAAAAAAAGAAAAAAAAAAAAAGAAAAAAAAAAAAAAAAAAAAAAAAAAAAAAAAAAAAAAAAAAAAAAAAAAAAAAAAAAAAAATGT
>JAPYZR010003610.1:0-13858 GCA_030522945.1 Trichopria nigra
CAAATATGTATACAATTTAAATAAAAGTTTCATGTCCAACATTTAAATAGTTTACGATAACATATCTTATAATAGTTTTAATATACATTTAATGGACATCATTTTTTGCATATTTTATGTCTATATTTCATGTATAACAATTTGATAATTTTGTAAGATTTTTTAATTTAATGTAGGTATATTTTGCTTAATCTTGTACAATTCTTGGGCATTTTTTAGACATTTTTGTTGTATACATCTCTTAACCAACATATTTGCCTAAAAATTAGTTTTAATCCAACAAAAATGCTTACAATTTCTACTAGGACAGATTTTAGTAGTATAGCTTTAAATACTTTTATATATATTTCACCCCTAGAATAAAATGACAACAGCGTCTGGCGAGTTTGTTTGGCTCCATATACCTACAGAATTAAAATTAGATCCAGAAAAAACGGTCATAAACTTGCTTCATATTGTTTTTTAGTAGAGGGACACATTTTAGTCCGGACTTTATTAATAGTATACTATTGATTCTAGCAGTACTATTAGGTTTTGTATGTTGAAGCATTTTTGTAGTTTTTAAAAATTTACTTTTATTATAAGATTTACAAAAATTTAGATTTACAAAAAATATGTTACTTTTACCAATATACGCAAATCGAATGTAAAATTCCCATGACCGTTTGGAAAAAGGAGGAATGAAAAAAAAAACAAAATTTTTATCAATTCACATCGATATTCACAAATGCATCGTTACCTGACAAAACATAAATACAACCACATATATAAACATACACACGCATACATAAAGTCATATGATTTCGCCATTAAACGCTACCTCTTCTATGTATGTAGAGGCATAAGAAACTTCGGATATTATTACAAAAGGGAAATATACTTGCTTTTAGCATTTTCGAGAAAATGCGCCATCTACATCAGTTCCCCAACGTTCAATGTCCGAGACACTCGTAAGTATTTCGCTATATGTTCGGTAATAAATTTTCAAAAACAACACCAGCAACACATAAAAGAAATGTTCATTGTTTCTTTCATCACTATATTAAACATAGCAATTTTTGAAAAATTGCATTCACGTTACGAAATTTACAGAATTAATTATCGCAAAATATTTTTGAATCATTTATTTATCCAAACTTTACTTTCGATATCGCAAAATATTTAATATTTGTAACGTACATTTCAATTTTTTACACAGAGTAGGACCCCCCTTACATTAACTTTTCAGGTCAAGCAATCTGGCGGCTTCCTCCCTTATTTTTTCTTCATCGGTTAGTTTCACAATGAACTGATGCCACAACACAGGTTAAGTGGCGGGGAAGGAGTGAGCGGAAAATTTGCAAATAGAATAATGAGAAAACATCGAGTAAACATCAGTAACATTGACAGTTTATATTCCCTTCATGCCTTTGTGCTTTCTTTATTGACGATCTTGGGTAAATTTACAATTGCTATTGAACGTTATTTAATAATATGATATAAAGTATATTTTCATATTGACCACTATTGTCGATGTCAGATACCAAATCAACAGAGGTAAAATGTTGTACAGAAAGAGTACGAAACGTACTCTACAAGTCCTCTCATGTGTCGACTTCTCAGCTCATTTTTTTCAGTATATCATTCAGAAGCTCTTTCGTAGCTTATAATAAATGAACTGAGAAGTCGACATCTTGGAAGACTTAATGAAAACTTTTTGTACTCATTCAGTCCGACTGTTTACCTTTGTTATGATTTCGTATACAGTACATGATATGTAAAAATATACTTCGTGACCAATGAGCATTAAAATTAAAAAAAAAAAAAAAATACAAAAAATATAGTTCTGATCATGGAAATGACCCTGCTTACAATTAGTATAGTCTCCACGAATACATTGTACGTAGTATTCACGAGCATCAGTGTTATTGCAGTCGATAGTGGCCAATAACAGCATTGCTAGCAAGCAAAAAAGAAATGAAAGAAACAAATAAATGAATAGTAATAAATGAAAGGAACATAAGCATCAAGTTGAAACGACTGAATGAAAGGGATGAATGACACATCACACAAGGATACCTCGACAAAAACAACTCCTAATTCACGGGGCAAACCGAAACCTTCGTAAACGGATCGACCGCAGTAGTCTCAAAGTCGGTTGATGCGCATGAAGATCATTTCTTAACTCGAAATAGAATTTAATTATTTTTAATGCGCCGCTTTTCTGCATTCACCGAGTCAGAAAGGCGAAAGAAGAGGAACGACAGCACGAAAACGAAGACACGAGGAAAAAGGATGCCGACGAAGCCCGAGAGCAGAGAGGGGAGGGGGGACTGACGAAGGAAGTCGGGATAGAGCAGTAAAGGGTGGCAAAACGGGTGGCGTGAGATGAGAAACGTGGTAAGTTCGCCTTAAAGAGGAGGGAATGAAGAGGACAGGGGGCAGAGGGGAGGTTGGAGATATTCTTGGCAGCAACACGATGCAACAACTGTCCCCATCCGTCATCCTGGAGCTGGCACGAAAGGTCCATGGTCACTCGCGCCGCGTGTCCCACTCCACGAAACGACCATGTTCACTTCGATCCAGCGCCACGTTTTACGCCGCTCCCTTGTGAGGAACGGTAATCACGGGATCTCGGCTAATGACCACTGCACCGTATTATATGTATATATACTTGCAGCAGCAGCAGCAGCATCCGGCCATTCGCGCCGGCAACGATGATTAGGTAGGCAGCTTCTCTCTCCGTGCGCGCGAGTTTATCTCGAGATAGAGTCCTTTTCCAGTTATTACGAATCTCAAAAATTGGATATTTCCTTCGAAGCGACTGGTTCTATCTCTCTCTCTCTCTCTCTCTCTTCACTGGCGAGCACTGAAGAGACGACGCTTTTTTATCCCGGTCGTCTGATCTGCAAAACTTATTTCATTATGCCTCCTCGTTGAATTGGCCAGAAAAGACCAATTACGTTTAATGCGCGCGTGAATCTAACAGTTACGCAAGATTGCATCGGCGAACGTCTCGAATCTCTCGCGATCGTAAACACATCGCGATAAAATTTTCATTGAGTCCTGCGAGTTCATCGCGCGGATGTAACGAAAGTATACTGTACGATCGTGTACATCCCACTCGTTGAGATGATATCGACTTTTATAAAACTAACTCCCAACATCCTGTTCATTCGGTCAAAGAATGAAATTTAGCGATGCGAGTGATCGACCTCTATTCTCGATACGATGTATTTTCTTTTTGATTGTATTGGGCGCATCGCAGCAACCTTTCGTATTCATCGGGACACCCGCCTTAAGAGCGAGGCCTTCCACGATCCCAATTTCAGCACGTGACAATGAAACGAATTTGCTTCTCTTTATTTTTTTTTTGTGCGTTCGACGGCGCAATGTTCTGACAAAGATGTCTAATTGTTCTCGAATTCTTATCTTGGATAAGTGGACAATTACTAGCTTCGCATTTTTTGAGAGACACTTGGAAAATGTTCATTCAAATAAGAGACATTTAAAGAAATCATAAAATGAATTAGTTTTCGTTTGGTACAGGAACATATATAGCAGAGCTTAAGACAATGCTTGCACAGACCTACGGTATATTTATGACTGACAAATTTTTCAAAAAAATTCAAGTAACTAACCCCACATGTTGTCAAACATTACACAACCAATTCCGTCCACGTTCCTTTTTGACAGATACTCCGCATTTCCTGAATGTCGACTCTTAAATGTCTTATTCGCGAGGAATTTGCACTCAATCTATGAAAGCAAACGAATTTAAATGATCCGACTTATGTATCACAGATATAACGCAGTGTTTGAAAATTACCGCTATAAATGTAACGAATATCCCGAATCGCCTGGAGATAATTCCAGGCCTTGTTCTCAACAGGTTTTAATGGAATCGCGAGAAAAAATCGCGCATTGTGCTGAGAGGAGAAGGAAGAGAGCGAGATAGAGAGAGAGAACGTCGCTTAGAGGCTGGCCATTTTTGTCCTTGGTGAAGGTTACACAAGAGCGATAAACCAACGGCCTTGATGCAAACGCAAAGGTCTTGTACGCGTAGTTAGGTATTACGGGTTACATGGACTTCCTCCACGGATACCAGTGTACAGCGATAGTTGAGCGCGATAGCGCGACTATGAGCACTGGCTGTAGGCCTTGTTCAGGGCACGTAGCGGGTGTGTCCAGTATAGTAGAGAGCGACTCGATAAGCCGGTTATTAACCGGAGGAAGGAAATCATCTTGGAGATAGAGTCTTGTTCGATGCGAATACATCGACCGTGAACTCTGCATTTTCGATAAGGCGGCCAACTGGCGTCGATAATTTCCATTATTCTTTCACTCGGAGATCGGTATCAGCACGATTGTACTTGTAGCCAATCAACATCGGTAAATATTTAATCGAGTTCGATGTTCAACCAAAAGCACACGAAGCAAAAACAAGCTATGTTCATATCTTGGGCTTATTTTTTAGATTCTATTATTTTGCTGGAATGTCCATCAGGGAATATTGAGTATTTATCGAAAAATCCTAATGGGGTAGACTTCGGGTGCAAACGTAACTCATACTATCTATCTGGATTCACGGGAGAAAAGCTGTTAATTGGGGTCTTTTCAGGTAACCTTGGGATTTGATTTCACCATCATTTTTACTGGATGGACCATACATTGGTCTGTCTGATTTACCAGATTGGAAAAATGTTATCCACAGGATCCGTTCGAGTGGACTGAAATCGTTGATGGCTGTAGCACAGGTAACGTTTCAGCGTTATGCGGCAGCAGGATAAAACTTGTGTGTTACATACCGATACGACTTGAAGCTGAAGCGAGACAGTCAGTTCAATTGGATGACATCAAAAGAATCCTTTTGGAGTGGATTTTACTTTCATTGTCATATTGTTATATTGCTTGTTGAAGGAATTATATATGGAATACAAAATTTTGTTTCTGTCCGTGATTTTGCATGAACTTATGTACTTGCGTTAATACTCACTATGGTTCAGGAACAAAAATAAAATCAGTATAAAAAGCACATCGACTATAGTTACATGTTGGTTCAACGTAGATCGAATTAATTTGTTTTTGGGGTGGTACCCATACTAAATTGGTGAGGAAGAGGTGCAAAAGCATAGTCAGGAAAACTTTAAACAACTTTTTCAAGTAACAAAAAAAATTCACCAATTATCATTCGAGATATTCCCAATTTTCGACAAAACAACATGCGAAACTTCAAAAAATTTTATGGCGTATAGTGATCGGCTCTATACTTTGCTCGCTCAACTTTCAATATTTGTTACATTCCAAAGAAGTCGTGAGAACTTTCGTCGCTTAATTGCTATTATTGCATTAATCGGCTCCTGTATTCAGCTATAGAAAAGAGCGAATGATAATAATCATTCACCGATACAGGTTGGAAAGTTCGCTTCGGATTTCAATTAAAAATAAGAGCCCTGAATTGCGAAACTCACCGGATTCGACGCCCTGTCCAAGCTGCTTATCTTGGACTCTCTTCAACGGAAGCTAGTTATTACCGCCCTAAGACGGACCGACCAACCGATCACAGTATTGCCGACGGTATAATGTGTATGTATATACGAATCCGCACGGATGTGACGACGCGTAAACGTCACGCACACCGGTGTGTGTGTGCGTGTGTGTGTACCGAATAACGTAAACTCGGTTGATTGGTGCGGAGAGGAAAAATCCCTCGGCGATCATTCATCGCGATGCAAACACGCAGCGCGCGTGCACGAGGGAGATTCGTGCGTTTTCTCGCTACTTTTTTCTTGGCAGAATTACCGGCAGTACGCTTGACTGGTCCTCGAATTGAGATAACATTATTCTCGGCCGAGTCGAGAGGAGAAGCGATAATCGCATCGCCGCCGTGGCCTTCGATTCGAACGCGTGTCTTCACAAGGGGGAAACGTGCGCAGATAAGCGCATGATACTTTGCGGGCGCAGGCAACGAACGTCTTTCTCGACTTCCAGAGAAAGCTTTGCATAATTATAATATCGAAGGAATAAAACCGATATGCGAATACTATTATCGCCGCTGGAAAGACCTGCAGAGAGGAACTAAGTAGATTAACACTTATCAGAACTATACGTACGTAAACATCACTGCGCCTCTTTATATTACGGTAAAAGTTCAGTTGGTTCAAATTGGTCCGTTAATTTAAAGAGCTTCCGTTAAGCTGCAGTTCCTTTACCAATACATCTCCTAAGAGAAAAACTGATGCATGTTGCCCAACAAAGGCAGCGGCTTCCGCTCTCCTTATCAATAATGGCATTTGATGGATGCTAACCAAATGTCGAGGGATGACACATCGAGATATCGGCAATTAATTCTATTCGGTTTGTATTATTAATTAATGTCACGATATTGATTTTTTTGGCCTATTATTCTTGAATAAAACTTTATCCAAATTTACACTTTCAAACAAAAACAAAAACAAAAGTCCGATTCAGATAGACTAACTGGGATGGAATTGTCTCGCAGACAATATCTGATGACTCTCTTATATGGCTACGGTAGCAATCCAATTACATCAATTTCTGAAAAAGGTTTCAAGTTTTCAAATTGAGGGCTTTCCTAAAAAATGATATAGACTATAATGAAAATCCCGAATACATACATCATGTAGACAGCGCATAGCCAAAAAAATGTGGTGCAAGTAGAGGCTCTTCGTGGGAAGAATAATAATAAAAGTGGAGGGGAGGCGTCCAAAAGTTGACTCTCGTTTTGATTGAATGTGGGAATACTCCTAACAACACCGAACCTTACGGCAAGGTTCGGTAAGGTTTTTAAACAATCGTTACTTCATCAGGATTTTATCTGAATCGTGTAGAGTTCTCTCAAATCTCTTAAAAATTAAAACGTAAACTTGTTCGAGCCCCTTACTGACATTCCCAGTCCTCATACCCCACTCAGGATACGATACAACAAGTGATAATTGTTGTGATAGGTCGATGCAAGGTATTAACCAAGGGTAGATCCGGACAGAGTAATTAATGACGGTCTATAAGTTAATGAAAGCATTCAATACTTTCTGTTTATCTAAAACCCCTATAATTTGAAGAAATAAAGTTCAGGGATCGCGAGACCATGTCATCGATCACCGCATATAACAACACTTTACAAAGTCAGACCCTCGGCGCGAACTTCGATCTAATTGTCACTTTCCTTCCTTCTTTTCAACCCTCGTGAGTCGGGAACCCAAGTTTTCTCGATACATCTATAGTCATCGATTTGCCACAAGTTCGACGGCAAAAACAGTCGGTCTTTCGTATGCGAGTCCTTCGATAAATCGGAGACTAGCCCAACACCTCCGACATGCCGACGCCTCATGCCTGTTGATCCCGCAGCAGGATGAAGCCTCTTCCCCCATCCCCTCTCCCTATCTTTCATACTCGATGCAGAAAGCATGATGCAGAAGGGGGGGGGGGGGCGATCGACATCATTCCCCATGATCGAGTCCTCCCTCTTCCTCCCTTCCGGGCGTTGCCTCCGTCGTAGTTAACGTTCCCCGGTTACCCGCTCGAACGACCACGCCAGGTTCGCCCCTTCTTCTGTGTCCGATCCGGCATCCGTCGTTCCCACCTATTCGATCCTATCCCGTATTAATGCACGAGTGCACGCGTATCTCGAACTATCGCGATTGCTGAAAACAGAGTACAGCTACGGACTCACTGGAGCCCTCGCTCCTGCCAGTGGAGACGACGAGGGTGCGTCAGGGCAGGCAGGAGGTGGAGGCGACGAGAATGACTGCGCGGTTTCCCGATACACGATCACCGGAAGAAATCCAGCTGGGAAAGGGAGATGGCGCTCTAGGGTGGGAGGTGGGGGTAGGCGACTAATTACAACGGTTACAGACGTGGAAAAAATCGAGCTTGTTGGAGCAGCAAACGGCGGTGGTGGCGAGGGGCATAATGGGCGTACGTACGACGGCGGCGAGGATCGGCGGGTACACGACACCGTCGAACGATTATCGCCAGCGAGATTACAAGCCGCGGTCTTCTCCCTATATATATATATACGCATGTGGTGCGTGTGCTGCGATGGTGCCTTTTGCGGATTGGCTCCTTTAAACCAGATCGAAGATAATATCGGAGGAAATGGTTCGTCGGCTCTGATTCGAACGTTCCGTGTCGCGCAGTGGTTAAGTGAACATTTTTATGACTGATATTAATCTTTTCAACGTTTATTTTTCAGGTAGCCGATTTTCCTATACTTCTGGTTTTGCAACACTGATTCTGACGTTCGCCTCTTCCAAGGAGGCCTGAAATAATGCGCATATCACAACTTTCCTACTTGAACTTTTATTATTTTCATTGTATCATAATGCCTCATACGTATGAATGGATTGTCGACCACGTAGAACGATTCCTATATGGCTTTTATTCATTGACTGTTTAACGTTAAAGTGGATCTTAAATTTTTTGAAAATTGATATACCCTGTATTGAATGATGATATTGATATGCTTTATATTGAAGAAAATATAGAGGATTCTGCTGACTATACGTAAGGAATATTCCTTAATGGTCGCCCCAGATTCGTTTCTAACTTTATGCAAGCGTAGGTGGAGTGACAATTGTCGATGGTGCATCAATTGTTACGGAGATCCACCAACAATTTCAATTCAAATATGAATTTATTAGGAGGCTTTCATGACCTTGGTTCTACATACCCTGGACCTTGATCGTCTAATGTAGGTACTTGAACTATAACATCCGTAACGAACAAATACTTTTAGACTGTCATTTAAAAAAGACATTCCCATATCGTCTATACGAATAACTGACTTGGCGTAACGTATATCTGGTCCTGATTGAAAGGACCGATACGTAACAAATTAAAACAAAGACTAGTTTCGAAGAGTTTTTTTTTCCCCATTACAATATGATTGAAAATATCGAGGGTCGTTTCGACGTTTCCGGGGCGGATCGATCCAACTAGTACAACCTTTGCACCTTACAGAAATCCGAGCGGGAGATCAAAGGCTATGTAAATACGCGCTCCGAATTATACGGAACGGTATTGTTGTATATTTATTTTCAATTCTCTCCCAAAGCGACAATTGATGGCGAAGCTCGGTGTGTGTAATTTGCAAAAAAGAACCGAAAACAAAAGTATTTTTCAATAACGTTCACGGAGCTCGAGGGGAATTCGCAAGAGCTGATGTGACGATTGGTAATTAGATACCCTTTGAGGAATGTTCACTGCGACGTATTTGAAATCACTTTTGAATCTGTTCCACGTTTTGCCTGCGTTTAACGGAAAACTGATAATTTTATTCTTTCGACACGAGTACATTCCGGTTTCGTCAGTGGTACATGATACAAGTATTCTTTTATGTGTCTGTGTGAAAATACATCATATTGTACTGTGGAAGATATCATGGAAAGACATTTTTTTGTAGTTCATTTTTTGGCATTTGATGAAAACACAATGGGTCGTTTTTTTTTCGAGTCGAAATTTTCAGTTAAATTTAGCATCATACCGAACTTACTACTGATACATCATTGACGTGCATCGGCCCCAAGGTCCTGGAATGAAAAACTGACCGAATGGATTCCTAACGAACGGAAATACTTGTACCTGATCATTCGATCAAATGGGATTTTAAATCACCCCTGATTGAGAGACCGAGGATCCGGCAGGTCTGGCCTTTTTTAGTCGCAAACTCAATAGTGCCATAACGCAATTTCCAATAGATTCTTTTCAAATGAGATAAGGTGTAGTACATTACGCCAGACACAAACTTAACATCCTCATAAAACCGCAAACAGTTTCTGCAACGAGGAACATCGCGAAAATCATCGATCCGTCGATGCTCAAGGTGGATGGAGACCAGCCAGCTGAAGTAGCGACCACGGTACTTCTGTAAGTGGAATCTAAAAGCAGTCCGGAGCAAATGCCTCAAAGCAGTAGCGCAATGACGTTGAAAATTATGATAATTCGATCTGGTAAAGTGCTACAATATCGCTGGAAAACTCGTTAAGGAAGATGCGACTTAGAAACTGCGCGCTTCAGGATCGGTAGCCGCTCCTATCGGTCGGAGAGGAGCGGGATAAACGGGGAAAGAACTGGAAGAAGAAGCCCAGCCTCTCCCAACATACGAAAAGTAACGGCGTTAAACGCTTCTACGTTCGATTCTAAGCGCGGAGAAGGTGCGCGCCCGAGTTATAACTCAGCCTATACACCACTACGGGTCAGCGTCCACGCGCTCGCTGCACCAGTAGTCCGATTCTTCCGCGTATCCTGCTGCATCTGGATAACGCCTTCGGCAAAACGCGGCGTGAGCGGATCCGGTCTTTCTCTCTACACATATATATATATCTCCCTATCTTTTAGGCTTGTATTACGCTCTCTTTCACTCAGGCCGGCGCATACGACAAGATGTTAGGTACAAGTCCGCGAAGATATTAAGCCCAGAAAAACACTATCCTCGAATACCATAAATTCGAACAATGAAAATTAACGGTTTCACTCGACAACGTATACGCAATTGTCTCCAAAGCCGTTTCGTCATTGTATAAACAATATGGTGGATATTGGTTCGTGAATGTTGTGAATTAAGTTTGTTGTGTGAAAAATATCTGAATCGTACTTTTGACGTGCGACACATACACGGAAAACAAAATTTGTTACTTTTAAGTAAATATTTACTTGAATTAAGAAAATGTTTGCTTCTTTTTAGTAAAATCTTACTTAATTCAAGAAAATCTTTTCTTAATTCAAGTAAATATTTACTTGAAAATAACAAATTTTTTTTCAGTTTACACAGATATATATTGCAATAAATAAGTATAATTTAATGAAGAATAGGGGATGAATTTATTTATTTAATTTATACACACGATAATAATATCAGAGTTGGAATCTTTGAATGACAGAATATCAATGGAATCCCAAATCAAAACACGCACACACACTGTCATCTCAGGAAGAGGGAAGAGCATCAATCTTTAACTATTCGATTCCATTAATATATATATAAATTGATTCTTCCATTTAGAACGAAAATTGTATACTGAAATCGTCCACCGGATCATCGATTAAATGAAGGTTGCTGCTACGAATGATCAATTAAGGGCGATTAAAATCGAATGAAATTTAAAGTTTCTCAATAAATTTGATAAATTTGATCGATCCTTCAAAATTCATACATTGATACGTCGGGCCTAATTTAATCAGAAATATTAACAGGACGTTGATGGATAGGAAACGTAAATAAGATCATTGACATAATAACTATGTCATTCAATTCCTTTTATAATTATCACTCAAGTTTTTTTATTATTTATTTACTTTTATATTTATTTTTTTCTTGTATTTTTCAACACTTGAATAAAAAATAAATAAAACGACATTTATATATGAAATGACTTAATGAACCCACAAATGACCACAGCTGACACAGTACAATGTTTAATCATCATTCAACAATAGAATTGAATTTGTATGAATCGATTGTAATAGGTATAACATATCTCACATAATTCTCCAGCGTTGTAAAATCTATATTCAGTTTTACCGTATACATTTCCGTCGCCTTTCACAGATTGCAATCAATTTCAATATATGTTAATCAATTTTAACGACGTTTGGTCAGAATTATTGAATAAACATGATATTAATTTTAAATTGAATAATATTATATAATGCTGTGATAATAATATAATCCCGGAATAGCAGAAGAACACGAAAACAATGAATTCTAACAGAAATGCTAAACAATGGGTTTTTATGATTTTTTTTTTCTGACTCTTGAATTTAGCCTTAACAATGTCCTTTCAAGGTCATTTCAAGGTTTAATGTTTTTTTTTTAAATAGAACCGTATACTTTTGACCCAAAAAGTGAAAAGAATGAACAATTTTACCTTCGGATATGACCTTGAGCCCTTCTAAATTTGACCTCTAAAGATCATATAAAGACGACGAATAACAAAAATCGGATCTCGTTTTAAGGATTTTTTCAATCGAAATTTTTTCAAATCGAACCTGACGTTCGATTTTACAAATTCAAGATGACCGATACAAAATGGATTTTTATTGCAATTTTTGGGTTCATTATAATGTGAAATGTGGACATTTGGTGAAAACACATAGGTAATTTTTTTCGAGTGACCAATTTCCATATTTGAATGAACCTACTGTACGGGTCGAGGTAATAAGAAATTCCATTCAATTCTAGGATCTAGGGAATATCCAAACTATTTTACTCGTTCTGAATTTTCACAAATTGTATTGTTATATATATGCATATAAAATGAAAAATATCGAAATAACCAAGTCTAACAAAATTTGTTATTTTCAAGTAAATATTTACTTGAATAGTAGTAAGTAAATATTTACTTGAATTCAGAAAAGATTTTCTTGAATTAAGTAAGATTTACTAAACAGAAGGAAACATTTTCTTAATTCAAGTAAATATTTACTTGAAAATAACAAATTTTTTTTCAGTGTAAAAAAAAAAACAATGACAATTTTTAATGTAGTCCTGAAATTATTAACTTCTATTTCAATTTCAATTGATGCAAATACTTATTTTTCTAAAACGAAACTGATACCTTTTAAAATATTTTAATAATTTGTAACTCAGAGATAAATATAAAAGACAAATTGATTCCTATATAAAATTCAAGACCATTAAAAGAAAAAAGAGGGAAAGTAAAAGAGGAGATTATATGTAAGCATAAGATCTACTACACAAGAATCACAAGTCTACATGATTTTAATGAAATACAAATTTTATTTAAAACAGTTATTCGGGAAGTAAATGGAATCTAACGTTGATTTGCAATTAAAAAAGCTATATATATATATACGAATATATATATTATGTATTTATACAATTTCATTCTTCAGCATCATCATGTATTAAGTGATATTAAGTGATTTATTGTCATCGATGTTGTACTTCTTCTGTTATTAGGCTAATTTCCCTACTATATACCTCGTATTTACAGGTAGTATAATCAGGTAGTGAATTGATCTAGCCATATTTATTTCAAAAGAGAAACTGCATTAATTTGTTATATAACCTCATCAGATATTTTTTAAAGAGGAAAAGAAGAAATTGATGGACTGAATCGAAAAGAAATCAAATTGTTCAAAAATTCCCGCCAATAAACATTTTTTTTCACATTTCGGAGGGAACTTTTATTTTCGATGAATTACAATATCTATAGCTTATTTTCCTTCTTCAATCTTTAAATAATTTCAGAGCTTTTTCCGTAATTGATTTTTTTTTTTTTTTATTTTTCTTTTTAGACAAATCTGTAATTGACATCGAAGAAGTTTTATTCATCTCCAATCAACATTTTATCGAATTTTAGGTCGAGGACCCTTTTTTAACAAATATTTCAAAACCATATTCTTGACTGAATTTACAGACACATTGTGACATTTATCTGTCCAATCGTCATTGGGCACAATTTGTCTCCGTTCTTCTAATGGAATTTACGGCACATTTACGACTGAGCAAGAAACCAAACATAATTCATATTTTTTCTTTAATTTCAAGTCGAAACTGTCTAACAGTACTTAACCTAAGCGTAAACAAGATTTACACCCCAAGAAGTTTAAAGTTCAAGTTGTTCAATTTCCTTTCGGTTCCGTCCATTGGTGATAACGGATCTAAACATTAGCATAATTCGCACAGAAATAAGTTTTTTTCTTCATATTCCTTTGAAATTTTTTGTTTTCCGTGTGTCTTTTTTCAATCAAATCTTGAATTGTCATTAAAGGATTTTTATTTAACGACATCCTAGTAGAAAATGACTCCAGTTTCTGTCTAGGCTTTCCAGCCTCCGTATACTAAAAGTAATGGAGCCCAGAAAAAAATAGCCATAAACTGTTCTCATTCATT
>JAPYZR010003611.1:4587-23844 GCA_030522945.1 Trichopria nigra
TTGCGCACGGAGTTAGGAAAAATAGTATACGCAACAGTGCGCATATAGGTGATTGCCCCCACTCGACTTCGTCTCGTGCGGGAATCACCTGTTTTGCGCACTTGTTTCGTAATATACTATTTCATTCCAATACCGCTGTTTATGATAAAAATGTCCAATAAATGGCTGCAATTTCTACCAGAGAAGTTTTGATTATTTTTTTTAATAATAACGTGCATCACTTTGATGTAGAAATAGTACATTCCGTTACGAGTGCGGAACGTGTAATTTCCCGCACACTATTAAGAAAAATGAATTCACCATGGAATATAATGAAATATAAAGAGTATAGTCTAGAATATTGTTTGATAACCCTCAACATTTGATTGAAGTATTATATTTTCTTAGGTAAAATAATTTTTCAAACATTTCGAATATTTAGTCAAGAAAACTTTTTACTAGCCATTTCAACCCTGCACTGCGGTGTATCCATACAACAGAAGCAATAATAATAACGTAGACCAATGATCAAATGCACGCTATTTTTAACGTATGAACAAACAAATAACTCTCTAGCACATTTTCTTTGAAAAGGCAAATGAACCTCTGTGAAAAAGTGAGAAATTACGATATATTGGGTCGTACTTGCGAAACCGGAAGTTGGGGGCTTCCCGATTAATTTGGGATTCGGAGTTGTCACCGAAACGGTCCGCGCGTTAAGTTTGACCTTTAAGGTTCATCGCGCTTGCCGAGCACGAACGAAATACCTAAAATCAGCCGACGTCGCACTCGTGTCTGTACGTGGCGATCGATGGATGCTAGATTGATCGAGGCCTATAGCACGCGGCCATGATAACTCTTAATTTATACAGAAGCCCTTCCTTAGTTTCTTTCTCCCGTACAACAATAGTGTGCCGAACGCGTACGGACTTACTTACTCGCACGAATGTCAAGAAATTTGTAGCCTTTTTCCCTCTTAGTCCTACATTCTAATTATGTTTTTGTTTTTATTGTAATTCTGCTGATGATTATGGTAGCTTTTTAATCGTTTTCTTTTTATTGCTGATACTGTTTGGTGATTTTTTATTTTTTATTTTTTTTTTATTTTTATAATAATAGTTAAATTTTTACATGCCAGATTAATCAGGCTAAGTATTCTATAAAATTTGTCAAGAAAAGAAATAATAATTAATTTTAGCTTTCTTTTAATAATTGCAGGGATGCTATAAAGGCATATTTATAAAATATTTCCAAATGGTTTTGTTCTATATTTAGAACTATTTTTTTTAATTTTTATCATTCTTTAATACTCAACAGTGTTATTCAAAATGTAAATCTCTCCTATTTTCTCGCGATATTTAGAAACGAAAAATTATATTTTACCAACATTTCCGCCATTATTAGTGTTCGAAACATCGTAATCTTGGACAATTGGACTGTTTATATATATTTATCACTACACATTATCAATATTATCAAGATTTTATTTGCGCGGCACATTGGAAACAACAAATTTTGGAAACGCAGCTCTCCCAAAATCGGGAGAAAACGCCGTTCAAATAACAATCTAAATTATGATTAATTTTAACTATCTACAGAGCAATGAAAAAATTCTTTTGAAATTTTTTTGAAAATTTATGGAATAATTGGAGCTGGCCTCATTATATCCGTAGATTTCAATATTTATATAATTATTTTGACTATTTCGACGCGTTTTGCAGACAAATTTTTAAAGTAATAATAACTAAAGGAAATTGTTCTCCAAGACTCTTGCTCCTTAATTGCAGTTTAATGGTTCAATTATACTTTTCAAAGTGTGTATTATTTTGGCAAGCTGCGCTCCCGAACTTTTTTCTGTGCGTTCGAAATATGTTTTATGTATCTAAAAATAAATAATTTGTAATAAAAGCATAGAAGACAATATAACAATTACTCAATACATTAAATATATATAATTAATTTTCTGAAAAGTTCCCCCAGTATATATTAATTGCAAATAGGTCCACAATCATCATTTTGTTTATCATAATTGTTTTTATAATTTGAAAAAAATTATCTTCTATTATCTTCATTATCTTCTATGCTTTCAATACAAATTATTTCTTTTCATCGTAAAACTGTTTTATATATATGTTATTTACATTGTGGACCACCCTAATATGTATATATATATAGTATATTCGAGGAAATGTGTGACCTAATCGATTTGTCTGTACAAGAATAGTTCCAAAGTATGAACACGTAATACAATTCTCATGATTGCGTCTTCAACGGTCGAGTTGAAAAACTTTGTTGTAGTTCGTCAGTGCATTTCTAAATAGACAAATTTAGACGTAACTGGAGCGTGCGCTCGTCTAAACTGCTCATACTAGAAACATTTTTATTATCATATAGAAAAATAAACATTTTTAAACTCTTAAGACGTTTCGTCGCATTAAATCGTATACGTTTAAAAAAGTGTGACATCATAACGCAGAAATGTTATCGCTAAATCGATGTCAACGACACGAACAAGGTTCTTCATACAAATTCTTATTTCAAATTCATAATTTCACAACACTTCCAAAATACATACCTCTGACGAATTTTAAATCTCTAGAGACAAGCAGCGAGAAGTTTTTAAAGTTCCGTTTTTTTTTTGGTTCCTTTTTTTTGTTTTGTTTTGAAAGAGGTATAATTAAAAGCGCAAATTTAATGTAAACACAAGTCCCTTTGAAACGCATATCTTTTACAAACGCGTAAGTTACGAAGAGCTAAAAATAATCAAGAATTAGAGTATAGTACCAAAGACAGGCTCAAAAGTCAGAAAAACTCGTATATATATATATATATATATATATATATATATATATATATATAATAATGTTTAATACAAACAACATGAAATATTAACGGAATGCTGAATAACACAATCGTTTTTACATCAATATCGACCGTTTATCTTTTTACTCGGTATACTCGTACGTCTGGCATGTCAAGCATACGCGAGTGCGTTTCTACTTAAGGCCGAATCGATAACGATTTATTTGCAGGGAGCAATATTCCGTACTGTGCTTTATAAACTCTGAATAAGTTGCTTATATCCGCTTGGCTTCCAATAATAAATGTTCTAATGTGGACTTTCTTTTTTCCATTGAAAACGAGTCATTTGTTCAAAAAATGTTCAATCATGACGATGGAAATCTGCATAATTTTGACGAAAAAATGTGGATGTACTTACTTACATTCATATAAAGAACGAATCATTGTTTAATTGATAATGAATTTACAGATAATGAATTTAATAATGAATGAAAATATCTCGTAGCAAACACCGCAATTTGATCAAATCAACACAAATGTGACAATTATTCTAATCATTGTCTTTAAGATAGTTTTAAAACGCCGCCCGATGAAGAAACATGATGACCAGACGATCTAATACAAAAACATTGGCAATTGACATACGGATTACCTCAAAAAATCGCTTTTCGCAGTTAATGGCCTTTACGGACCAACATCTACCGGAACTCCTTCTATAATGCGGCTGATGCAGCCGACTTTTAAGAAGTGCCCCATTTGGGTGCGCATTGACCTGGGAATAAGCACAAAAAACCACGTAGACGTCGGTGAAACGTCGATTTTATTTCCGAGACAATTGTTAGTAAATTCCCCTTCTGTTCTATTTTCTGAAGTTCTATACGTTGCTATTCTAACAAAACGTTATTTCAGCAAAATTTCTTTAAAATTCCATTCCGGCATTGGTGAAACATATGAATACACATACAATTTTGCCTACTCTCTTAAATCATTTGCATCTATTAAACTTAGTATTTTTTTCATTAACAACTTCTTAAAAACCACGAATCAAAGATATGCAACCAGTCTACCATGAAAATGGACTAGAGTTAAATTCAGAAGACTCTCCGTAATTGTATAATTTCTATCGCATATCCGGGAACAAATAACATAGCGCCGACGTTTCAGGCTGTCTGACTTGGATGAGGGTTGTGCCACTTGTGACTCAGAGATGTGGAACAAAGATGTGAAGCGAGGAACTTGAAATGTTTCCTAAGCTCTAAAACACGAAATTATGTACTTTTTCTACTCCTTATATCTATTGGGCATATAATAAAATTATTCAATGAAATTATTAGCGATGTTCCTTATAACAATCTATATACATTTCCTATAGTTATTGCATTATATATATGTCATTTTCGTGAATTTCTATTTTTTTATAAGATTTCCTTCTCATTTTGAAAGTTTTGTTTCGTTCACTTATTTCTATTTCTACTTCAATTCCTTTATCAATTATAAAGGATTTTTTTTCTTCTTTTCGCCATATTAATACTTCGATATTTCATATAGAATAGAAAGAGAGATATCTGGGAGGTAATTATGAATCGAGTAGAAGTTTTCTTTTCTACACATCAGCCGGCAGATCAAAAACTTCGTAGGGAGTAGAAATGAACTTTTTGTCTCAAAAATTTGATTGCGCCAAATTCCGCCCCTTGCAATATCGTTTACCAGTTGTCGAAAACCTTGTACATAAGGTTCGCCTGCGACAATCACAGTTCACTTTCGTAACATTTACTATACAATTCGTATATTGATTACAGAAACCTGACGTACGCTGTCTACATATTTTTAGCCACATTCTTCACAAGCCAGACGCAACAATTTGTGTTGACCTTGAAAAAATGTAATAAAACCACCACTTGTTACGTTACAATATAAGCATTTCGATTTTAAAAGGAAACATTTTATGCAATATACGCATAAAATCCTCAAAGGAGTCCCTTGCAGGTGAATAAAAAAAAAAAACAAACAAACAAACAAACCTGATGGACAGATATTATGTAAAGGTTCTTCCTAAATATTAATAATGCGGCATTTTTGTCTGCAGTAAAATATATTAATATGGCGCTTTTATTCTCATTCTTGCTTAAGAATATTATTATAATTATTATTATAATTATTATTCTTTTATTCTTTGATACCATATTTTTTCGATTTTTGGAGAGTATTCAAGAAATATTTATACTCAATCGCAAAATACATTATGTATATATGTATCTTTACAAAATTTAATTCTAACCTTGTTAAAACTTGTTATATAGTAAAATATTACTATAACAGTTGAAAATCCATAAATGTACGAACAAGATAGGAGAAAGTAGATGAAGGCTAATATAAAGAGAATTTCAAAAAATCGAACTAGTACATTCTTATAAAAACTGCAGACTTTTTTCAAAATATGAAATATTAATTTTCCTACACATATTTAAACAATCATCATTATTTACAGATTTATTTCATGATTAAGTATTTTGAATTCGAAATTTCTAATTTTACGCAGGTCACCCGTAACAAACATAATAAAACGTGATTTATATCTGTAATTTCTAAATGTTCATTTTTCAATTGTGATAATAATTAGTTATTAATTCATGAACATCAAGATCAGTTAAAGGTATGATGGTATTCATATTAATATGTTCATAATTCTTACCGAACATTTTTAAATTGTAATCGCAACACCAGATAATACCTGATTTAAAATATATTTTCAAATAACAATGTATTGCACTTGATTTTTTACATAAAACAAACGCAAAACTTTTCTACTTTGACCTTATTAAACGAAAATGTTATGCGAATATTAAACTTCTCTCACGATAAAAGTAGAAGAAATTCCCCATAAAAATGTATAAACAGTGCGATCATGTCATGTGATAGAAGAGAATATACTGATATATATTTGTGTATAAAATTTTAACGTGCATGCACTAGATTACGTCGACTTTCTGCCTATAGGTTTGTTTACCTCGTAACGTCTGACACATGCAACGTTTGTGCTACTTGAATTATGAATGTCCGACGTGAAGGATAGCCTCATATGTTTACCTACAATTATGTACCTTTAAATGCGAATATTTAAATTTTTTCGACGAGACCTAGTGCACGCTCGTTACCAGCAAATATTTCCTAGTTGGGAAAATCATTTTGTTCTTTGTCAAATATATTTTCTCTGCCATTTTCATTAAAAGTCCCCCATTATACATTTAAGTTTCTCTTGAAAGTGAATAAACATTATGTTATACAAATCGTTTAAGGAATATTATTTTTCTGCAATGAAGTGAAAATTGTAGCAAAATAAAAACCTACCAATAAACGGAAACACCCTCGCGCATGCGCAGGCTTATCCATCGGTTTAGCGCGAGTTTACTTTTGCAGAAGTTTATTTTCTGAACAATTTGAGTAAACTAAAAGTCATTAAAAATATAAAACAAACTCCCTATAATATAATTATTAGTTGAGTACTTCCACAGAATATTCAGGATATCTTTCGTAACCTCAATCTTAGTTGGCGCGGGGAAACTTCACGGCAGTACTAAATATAATCTAATTGCACAACAAACGTTGTAATCCAGGCAACTTAGTTTAACACAAACAAATTAAACAACTCAAATCAATTCCCAGTAACTTGACATGTTTACGTGACTAATCCACCTGTATACCCTCACCGATTCGACCGGTTCGTTCCAAAATTCATTACTCACTTCTATACTCCGTATTTGACGTTAATAATGCCGACATGTTGGATGCGATTTCAGCACTTCTTCCGTTTAAACAAAACTAACACGATATTGCCAATTACATCAGGGTATAATGCCGTGCAATAATACACATATATTCATTTCGATTTTGAAAACGTAGTAACAAGATTGTTGGATTGAAAATGTGTTATGTCAGAGGATTTTTTTTTACAAACTTTATTAATGTTCATTTTTTCTGATTTTATATTAACTTTCTTTATATGATTTTATGTATACTATATATAATATAATCTGTATATCTATTTATGAAACAAACAAATAATATTATACAAACACAGATTTTCAGGAGGATATCTTAATTATATCAATCAAATCATCGAATGTAGTCATATAAAATTGGTGCTTATGGGTTAGTAGACAGAGCAATTAAATTGTCAGACATGAGATTCAGAAAAAAATAATTTAATTTTGTCAACACAATGTTAAGAAATAATTGATATCCTGAACACGTATCATGTCAGATTCTATCAAAAATAGAACACTCACAAAAGAAACCTTCGACAAACGAAATTTCAAGAACGGTCAGCATACCATAAAATGTAACATAAAACGACACGATAATAGGGTGGTAGACAAACCGTTCAGCATCAACACTGGAGGAATGAAACCACAAAAAGATGAAATTTACATTCAACGCCAAAGTGAAGAAGTGTACGAGATTAAATGCAATCATTGCAGTGAAGTATACATTGGAGAAACAATCCAATTATTAAAAAAAAAAAAACAATAGCTGAAAACAAAATAAAGATTTTAGAAGATAAAACAAATATACTTACAAAATACGGAATAAACACAGTAGGACATCATTTTAACTATAATGAAGTGAAAATACTAGCAAAAGAAAAAAAAACGAATAAACAGAAACAACTTGAAAACTTTAAAAAATAAAAACATAATAATGCAATAAATGTTTGATTTGAATAATATACATATACCAGAGTTTATACTTTTCTTCGTTGCAACTTTTCCAATTTACAGTAGTAACCGATGTGTATTTAAATCGCAAATGAATGAGTTTTATTATTATTTACTATTTATTTACTGTGTTTACGTATGTATCGAATTTACCAGACCAGTGTATAACAACATCTTGAAACAAGCACTTGTATTCAATTTACAATACAAGTATTTACACATTTTTTCATTTACATCATAAATTACAATCAAATTAACATTCTAAACTGGTAAATTTTCAATACGTTTTAAAGCAATTTATTAATTAATTACACGCTATTAATTTTGTACATTTTAGAATTGTGAAGAGGGTCACACAAAAGTGTATTATATATAGAAATAGAAATGTTTCACAATATTGCGTGGTTTACCTTCAGCACATTTATTCATTTCTGATATCTTGCTACTTGTTAATTACGATCACTTATATTTTATCTTGCATCAAATGAATACAAACCAGTCATAAAATATTTTGCTATTTGAGATCATTTCGATTATATGCTCTTGCATGTAAAAAACTAGAGCGAGATTTAATAAAAAAAAAAATTGTAATTGACTTTATTATACAATCCAAGTCATTCTGTAAAATTTGTAACTAATTGCATACAAGTTCTAATTAATCTGTACACAGTACGATAATTATAAAACTGCCATACAATTTACAAATTGTAATCACATTATGCGCATGATACAATTGGTAACAATATTCACAAATTACTGTAATGTCATGTTCACGCGAACGCAATAATTTGTACAAACTCGAAAACTGATTCTTAATTAAAACAATGACGATGCATAATTCAAGTGATTTTTGTAGTCTGCAATAATTATTTACAATTTGTCTACAATTGTTCACTATATATAATATATATTATACATAATGTGCCCAACATGATGACAATGTGTAAATGAATTGCGTACAAGTTGTACTACTTTCATAGTTTGTATACAATATTGTAGTACACAATTATTGGTTACAAATTTTATAAAATCACTTTACCGTAAAGTAAAATTGCTTACGATTTTTTCAAAATCTCGACTTAATTATTTACCTGCTCTTTCAACAATTTATTACACATTCCTACTAATAATCTCTGTACACATAATGGATACCCGCTAGTTTATCATCGTTTGCATGTGATTAGTTTGCAGTTAATTTGCGGTCAGCTTGTGGATGTCCATTAACGCAAATGTTGTTCGAGACAAAGAACGTATTATTTCCCGCCATTTCCAAATTTCCCATCCAAATTGTTCTTTATATCATCTACAAATTCCTCATTTCAATTGTCATTATTGCAGAGTCTGCAAGTCATCTTATTCTAAAGTTCAGTTTACACGCTTTTGTATGCACACACACACACACACACACACATTCAGTATTGACAAAAGCAGCAATAATAATAAAAAAAAAAAAAAAATCAGATTTATTTAATGAACCCACGATTCAGACAATGACGTGTAAGCAGAGTTCATTGTCAATCCTCGCGTAAAATCGAAGCTGCAGTCATACATATATATACATATATACAATACGTAATATAATTTTCATGACAACATTTTTCCGTAACGTGTTACCCAGACTAGACGTATGACTCTACGGCTATGTAATCATTGCGACTGGTTCTCTACTATTGTTCAATAAATAATAATCGAGGCTGGTATTTACCTGCGACCGCGCTTATTGCGTTACGTCTCCGTCATTGTTGTCGGTGGCTTCCGCCGTTGAACCATTTCCATCCCAACTTTTGCCGCTATCCTTCCCAAGTTCACGAGTTTTTCGTTGTTCATGCATATATCGTACATTCATTTATCTATCTCTATATGTATATTTACAAATTAGAAGCTCCTACTGACATTGCATTTTAACAAATGGATTTGTGAAAATTCCCTCGATGTCGAACACATGGAGTCGGAACCTCGTCTATATAGACCGTATACATATATATACGCGTTACGTTTGCCGCGATGATTATTTTCACTCGTTTACGAGTTACGAAAGCTCCATCTGTCTCACTCCCACAGTCTCTCGCGCGTTTTCCCGGGGGCGAGGGCGACGTGATCCAGCCGCCTTTAGGTCGCGCGTCGCACTGAGCCTTAGGGGATGAGATTTTCGGCGCGAACCGTACTCCATTCGCTGCCTCGGCGCATGATCCGTGCCGATGTATACGTATATGGAAAATGCGTTATACACCTCGAGCAAGCAAGCAGCGCCATTCATACGTTCCGGTTGCGCAATTTCGCCGTGGAAAGGAAAATTCACCCATTGATTGCATGGCAAATCGAAGGCTTTTTTTTCCTGCAAACGAGCCTCTTCCAGGTTGCCAATCCTCCGGGTATTATCGACAGTGAAATTGGAAATATCAGCCGTTGAGAAAATTGATTTATTTTTGTTTACTGTATACTTTCCAAACTTTGTACATTTTTATTTTTCTTTCCTTATAAGGGGGAGGAAAAGACAATGCTCGCTTTGATCATATTTTTTAACGCAGACTTATAAACGAAATCCTTTTATTATACAACATTAAATGAACCTTATTTGCATCCTTTAAATTGTTCAAGCTTTGTCATGCCTGATTAGATAGGGTCTAGTGTGTAATTTGGCTTCGTGAAGAAATTTGCGATCGGGAAAAAGTTTAGAACGGTGTTTGGAATATTCAAGTATCGTGTGTTTACCTGTGAGCTTTTCATTATAGGCGTCGCTCACGTTCGGATTTTCTTTGGTAATTAGATGAATGTGCGTGAAGTTTGTGTGACCATCCCTTAGTCTTGTTAAGGGGTGTTTGGTCGATTCTTCTGAATGAGAGGGCTGGATTCGGTTCAAAAATATTATTTCTGTCCAATTTGAGTCCTTCGAGTTTTTCCATTGGTCATTTTGTAGGGATATGTAAAAATGGATTTCACTGGTTCTTTTAGATCCATGACTGATTTGTTTGCCTACTTGGATTGCGCTTTGGTTTTTGAGGTATTTCACAGCAAGCAGTACATTTCTAGAGTCTGTGGTGTTTAAAAAGTTTGTTAGACTTTTCGATGCGGTTTACCGATGTAGTTCGTTTTTAGAATTTCTTCGTTGTCTATACTATTGTTGCATAGCAGAGGCAGAGCCACCAGTGAACATTATAGCTCTATAGTCTTCATATTTATGCTGCGTGTGATAGTGAACGTATTTCTTTATGGAATTTAGGGTGTTATTTTTTGCGGTCTTGTTTTGATTTTTATATCCTAAGATTTTCTTAGGATTGCCATGGTCTTCATCATATAGTTAGAAGTACGGTAGAATACTAGCGATGCACCTCCATAAGGTGGTCAAACAGAATCCTATCTTCCATTATGTTGAAACAGACATCGCTATATTTATATAAAAGAAAGAAAACGAAAGGAGAGATAACAAAAAATTCACATTCAAGATTGATTAGGCTTTAGTATATTGTAGTTTAGTAGATTGTAGATGATTTTCTATTTTTTAAGGATTGCTTTTTAACCGCATTTTTACATAGAGTTCGAATGCGTTTGCAAAATTTCTTTGTCGATTTCTTTTTCAAAGTGATATGGTTGTTTGCTCATATATGAGACATGTCTCATATATACATAATAGAAACTTCGATTGGAACCAAATTAAACGCGAACTCGTCCAATGAAACTTATTCTCAAAATTGCATTTACATTTTATATCTGCTTATTCTTAAATAGCTATATTTATTATAATAATGACTATCAAAAGCAGATCTTGTGTGCTGACCAAAAATAGTCAACTCTGAAGATGCTTATATACAAAATACAACTATCAAAAATCATATTTCAGTGTCTTGTTGTTTTAAAAATTGTAACAACTGTGGATTTCCTTCATTTAAAAATCGTGTCAACTATTCATTTTTAAGAGTGCATCGTACTCATTATATCAACTTTCTCAGAGTTTTAGAAAGTTCAACTTCAGTACACTGTAAATATATAAGTACATTTTTAAAGCTGCTTTTCAAGGAGCTATATGTTGGCATTAGTCACTTTCAAGCATCTCCGTTAATCTTTCGTGATTCAGCAACATTCGTCGAGTCCATTAATGCTGCTTTTATTCAGTCGATATCTTTTTAGCAGTTTTAGGTGATTAAATTATATATTACCCAACGTTAATGAAATTTAAAAATTCACGTATTAATCAATTTTTTACGTTTGCATCAATTCTCGTCGAATTAAATAATATTCGTCTAGTTCCGCAGTTTTAATTTTTCAGCCAAGAAAAATTATTTACATATATATGTAATAAATAAATTGTCTATTTTATGTCTATTATAAGTAAGAGACTTACGATACATATATATAGGATTACTCGAGAATAAGCTATCAAAACATCATAGTATCCAAAGTGGAAATCTGGAACATCGACTTACCTGGAACAAAGAAAAGATCACATCGATTGTAAAAAAGTGGATGTTATATATTCGCTAATCAATTTTAATAATGATTCGAAATTAATAATGATTCGAAATATTCATCTATAATACATTCGAAAACAAATATTTTAGAATTAATTTATTTTGTAACGCCACAACATAAGTAATTCTTCTGAATTTATAATAATTTATAATTATAAATATTTTTTTTTTTTTTTCAAAAAAATTCAGACTTTTTTACTACATAGTTGAAAATTTAATCCAATTCAGATAAAATACCAACAATCTATACAATTAAAAAAAAAAGAAGTTTGTGAAAATATTGCACGACTGACATTTTGAAAATGTTTAGGATTTCGGAGAATCGCATTTTACCACATTCATATACGTGTGCCAGATACTAACTTTTTCACAACTATTAACAAAATCAGAGATGTCATGGCAAATCATGATCTATTTCACGAAGAATTACTTATATTTGTATAATAACGAATGGATTAGTTTATAATCTAAGATTCACTAGATTTGCTACTATTTTGGTATTGCAGTTGACGAAAGAAATAATATTATGTTTTTAACCATTGTAAAAAATAGTATATATATATATGCATAATAAAACTTTGGTAAAAATGAAAACACTCTTTAGGCATTTCTTAATCGAATCAGATGTTTACCGCATGTTAAAAGTATATATATATATAGGCGAGATGGATACTCGTCTACTTAAAATTATTATGCTTGAAGTTCAAAATAAACTGGTCAAAATTATATATAATGATAAATAGCGATTTTAAAACAAACAGTTAACCAAAGAAAATGATCAGATAATTTTCTCATTCTTCTAAAATTGTTTTCATCGTCACTGCATCTTTATTAGTTTAATCGCCATCGCTCTCGTCATCATCATAATCACCATCATCATCATGTATAAATAACAACGGTGAAGTAGTCATATCACAGGATGATTACGAACAATGGACCAATGTCTTTGAAATGTTCACTTTTATTACGAACATAATAATATATAAATAAATATATATATATATATAAAACAGGCTTCTATAAACCGTCTATTACTCTGAATATCGTCATCGCATGCAGTGGCATTGACAGGACAACTGTCCGTGAAAACTGATCGAGCACCATTCGATTAATCGATTTAGTATTGTATATGTCTCTATTATCCGACTACAAGTGGACCACCTATATAGCCAGCACTGGAAGTCATGTTTATTGTTCGAAAAATCAAATTTTGCGGTATTTGTACGGTACTGAACATTTTTAAATGACAGAATACTTTTTTCACGTTGCAAAATTCCTGCATCCATGAGCTGAAATTTTCATGTCAGCTGTTTTTATAATAAATGTAATGTTTACTTCGTATAATTTTATATCGGTGACATATAAAACATATTACCACTGATAATTTGAATGAGATGTTGGAAATATCAGATAATATTTCAATTGAAGTCAATCAATATTCATGTAAACATGACAGATACTTAAACTTTTCAAAATTTAAATGGAACAAAAGTAATAGATATATTGTTTATTACTTAAAAATACGATACTGATAAATGAGACTGGTTTTCATTTTAAACGCAGAAAAACATTAAGAATAGAATTAAGAATAGAATTAAGAAAACGCTACTGATGAAAAGTATATATTCTATATATATACTCAAATTACGTGCATAAATATATTCAATCAAACAATTATCGGTTTTCTAAAATCGACAGATTAAGTCAAGGGTCCAGCGAGGCCCTGGTGGGGTACGGCGCTTAATTTATATGCAGGGTGTCTCATTTTAATCGACCCACCGGAATTAGGAAAAATCTAAGCTAGATAGAGAAAAATTAATGGGATAGAGGGGTCATCCAATGGTACCAAGGTGCATCACCTTCAACTCGATCGTCAAGGTCGTTTCAAGGTCAACGTGATTTTTTTTTAAATGGGAACCTCTAGGCGGAAAATTTTACGGTCAAAACGATATTTTCAACAAGGCCATGGCAAGGTCGAATGAAGGTAAAATTTGTGAAAATTGTTGAATAACCTTAAAAATCAAGTCCAATATCAAGGTGATTGGTACCAGAAGTGTCTCTCCCCACCCCTTACATTTTTCTTCCGAATCATTTTGCTGTTTCCAATCTCTATGCCGAGCTAACATCCATAATTTAACAATTTTCGCAAATTTCACCTTCATTCGACCTTTCCTTCATGACCTCGTTGAAAATATCGTTCTGAACGTAAAATGTTCCAATCTATTCAAATCCGGGGTCAAATTAAGGTATTCACATTTAAAAAAATCACCTTGACCTTGAGATAAACTTGAAAATCGAGTTCAAGGTCAAGCTCCTTGGTACCATTGGATGATCCCCTCCGTCCCCTTCAACTTTTGTCTATAGGTGATATGTTTCTCTATCTGGCTTAGATTTCGCAAAATTCCGGTGGGGCGATTATAAAATGAGACACCCTGTATACTTCCTTTTTATTTTATCTTATTCCCAATCAACCACAAAATAACAAGTATGTAACGTTAATGTAACATGTATGTTATTTGTTATATATAATATAAGAAATGACCATGATACATATTTGGCACATCATTGTGACTTTTTGTGTTTGCTGCGGGTATATCTATATACAGTTACTTAATTTTTAGTCAAATTTATCTAATTTTCCTTAAATTATCCATTTTTCATATACAACTCTCTAGATATATATACTAATTCTCAAACAATTACTGAAAACATTTCTACCAGGCATTTCGAAAAAATATTAATGACGATTATGTATAGGATAACCATCAGATATACGATAAACGTTAGCCATCGTATTTACCTCGTATTTAATTATGTTCGTTCATTCAAGCATTAGAGACATCTCTTTGCTTGCAGTACGTTATTTGATTAAGCATTTAATTACGTTGTTCGCTGAACCACAATATTAAGGTTAGAAAAGCTCTTCATGGATTTACCATTTGATCCTACACAAATAGAGGCTTTTCGGGTTTAATGGAGGAAACGTAAACCTGAAATTCGTATATTTAAAAGATATCTTTATATCTTCTTTTCATTTTGTTTTTCACACACATTTTTATATACGGCTTATTGTTTCAACTCAGTGGCGTAACAATCAGATACATGTGAAGAAGTGAACGTGAATATGGACATGAAATTCAAAATGCAAATGATAAAAGACCAGTGTTATATTTATTATATTTATGTTTAACGATCAGGTGTTTACAGCGACGACGTAGAACCGATTCTAAGATGAGTCCTTCTGTCCCTTTCTCTCTCGCGCCTGAATCCAACATATAAAATTACGGACAATTTTGAAAATTTCATTATTCATTTTGTTTTTTCATTTTGACTTGGGGAGGGGTGTATATTATATATTTTATAATTTTTTATATATATATATATATAAATAAAAATAAATTTCAGGTATACTTCATGCATCTGCCTAAATTTACGATTATTTCCATGTATCCCTATCATATTTACGTGGCAGCTAAATTAAGGTAAACGATTGGTATTTAGTAATAGATTTATTAATATATTAATGTAACCCTTAAACAGAAAATGCATTAAACACCTACGAACTTCTCTAACTATTTGGCTACGTAGGATGAAAAAAAAATTAGGTTTTTGTTCCCGATCGACATTTAATCAATCTGTGCTGTAATATCCTGAACAACTTTTTTAAAACCTGGCTATTTATTACCTATACAAACAGCAAAAATTAACAATGAAAGAAGGGGTTGGGGGGGGGGGGAGACGAAAATTATACGATACGCCTTCAATCTTCCCATCGATTCTTCCAATATATAAAGCTCACCGCGAAAAAGCTCGATTAATTAGCCAAGAACCGCCAACTTTCTATATTTGAAAGATTATTAACAAGACGAGGCAGAGATTCGCCTTTCAAATTGACGCAACGCTTAACGTTTCTTCGTAGTCTACTTATACCTTGACGAGACAGGTCGTGGAAAATGAGAAACCTCAGCCTTATCGACTCTTCCTTTTTGTTCTCCTCTCTCGTTTTCTTTAATAACATAGAAATGAGGTAGAAACTCGGCAGGTGGTAAATTGATCTTGTCGTCATGTCAATTTTACGTAGCACAATGAAGAAACGTCGATGTCGCCGCGTGCGAAGCTCGAACGTGTTACATCTTGAAGTAACGTCATCAGGATGGTACCTAATCGTTACGAAGTTGCCTTCGTTAAACTCGAAAAAGTCACGTCGACGGTTTATATAACTTTGATGTAACTCAATTTATCGGAGGCGAGTTTAAAATGTCCCGTTTTGAAATGTAAATTTCGTTTAAAATGCAAGAATATGTGAATAATAGGCAAAAAGCTGACAATGAATTCTTGCCATTAAAATGCAAGCTCAAGGCAAAAGTTATACAGCAATTAAATTGAACTTTTACATTATTTTTCGAATTCATTTTAAAATTGCCGTAAATATTATACGATAAAAGAAGTAATAAAGAAATGTTAATAAATGAAAGAAGAATATAGCATACCGAGAAAAGGAATCATTCAAGTAATGACAGATTCTTCAATTATCATAAAATATTTGTTCGCTCGACGATACATCATTGTTACGAAAGCACTTTGTTCTTTTATTTAAATATAAGTACTTTACCGTGACTATTTGATGAAGCGTCGCTTTCAATGAATACTGTCACAAAAAAGTTTTCTATACTGATCACAGAAACGTACAAATAATAAGGAATGCATGACAAAAAATGTTATATTCGATGATTACATAATTATTGTAATAAATTACATTGAACCACATATATATCTATACAAAATGACAAACAAATAGTAAATGCACCGATGAACAAAAGAAAGATGTAAATAATCGATCGAATGAATGAACGAATTAATGGACTTTGTTCATTCTCGGTGGTTTTTCGCGCTTATTAAATGAGGTTCGAGGAGCGCTCTCGCAAAATCCGACTTTCATCACTCCCGTTTTCGACCAATCACCATCAATCATCGTCGGCTTCCTTCCCTGACTATTCCAGAAAATCGATATCCATTACATCCTGAGACTGAACGCGACGGACCAATCGATGATGGGCTGCGAATATTTCGGTGATGCGTCACGGTGCTGACGGGCCGGGTATGATCCGGAAAGGGTATGGTGTGCTATAATGACGGGATGCGCGATCGAAGGCCTTGGGGCGCAAAACGAAATCCCGTGATCCGCCGTTCCGTCTCGTTATAATGGCGCATTCGCGTGCCAACGCGGTCAAACGAACCGGTGATAAAACGCTTTAATACTCGATTATCTACGGAATAAATACGACGATGATGCGTGCATCCACAAGGCTCGATAACGACAATCAAAACCATCGAGTTAATAATGCAACGGCGAAGATTCGACAACCCTTTGATTGCGAGTATACGTGAAAAAGCGTATAAATATGTAATTTCGCATTCCAGCACCGCTCCGCACTGTTTTCAACTGCGTTCACATCCGCGAATATTTTCCGGATCAGACGTCCTTTGTTGATTTAGTTTTCCTATACTGAAACAAAAAATTTGTTATTCTCAAGTAAATATTTACTTGAATTAAGAAAAGATTTTCTTGAATTAAGTAAGATTTACTAAAAAGAAGGAAACATCTTCTTAATTCAAGTGAATATTTACTTGAAAATAACAAATTTTTTTCAGTGTGTATAGGGGTTAGGCGCTACTCCTTGGGGCACAAAAGATATTTTGAGATTTTTTTATCACAAAACGTGTCTCAATTAACCACTTTTTAAGAATATTCAGTATTTTAATTTCAGTTAAAATGCAAGTACATACTGCGGAAAAAGAATTAATGTCTGGATTACAGAAATTTCGTCAAAAAGACGTCCAAATGTTGATGAAGTATCAAAATGATGACATTTTGACGTCATTTTACAGTTCATGTTTGCTGGGTGTTATTAATTATATTTGCAAAAATTATTATCTCCTAGATATTATTTTTTTTATCGTTATTTTCTTTCATTTTCATATCTGCAAATCCAGTTCGAAAATCGAACTATCCGAAGGGCTTTTAAACAATTTCATAGGAAGTTTGTACATGTATATATATATGAATGTACAAGGCCCTCATTATATTACTTATTAATGACCACCACTAAATTACGCGTAAAAGATCAAAACATGTTTACCTAATTCTAATTATATATATGTGATCAAACTGAAATAATGATACCTTTACATGAATTAATTCGAATTCCCCGCTAAACATTTAGCCACGTGGACGTTTCAGTAACGTTGCAGAAACCGTAAATGTCCAGCCTCAGAAACGTTTAAAATGTATCATTTTAACGTTCTTTCTTTCATTCTTTCAAATAAAAAAAAAAAAAAAAAAAAACATTTGTTTCAATTTTACAATAAAGTAAATCACATTTTTAAGCTGTAAGCAAAATTTCTTTTTCTTATTTCTAAAATCATGTACAAGATAAAAGTGTCAATTCTAAACTATAGTAGAAATCGAAGCTTACCTAAATGCTTATTTAATAATAAAGCATGTATAATAAAACGACAGTTTTTCATTGACAGTAATAATATAAAATATTTGTTAGAAAAATAGACTGAGGATAAAACAAGGAATTCGAGTAGATAAATTAATGAATTGAAACTTGTAATAACTAACTGACAACTGTCTATATATATATAAATGTATATTATAATTGGGCTATTTTGAGCAGGAAACGGGACTAGTAAGACAGAAGATGCTATGACCGATGGACATTTACTCTAGACAGCTTGTTAGTGGTCAGGCTACTCGTTTAGTCAGCCGTTCAAGTGGATAGCGATCCATTCGTTCCGCTTGAAATTTCAAATTTCTCATCTTGCCTCGACACTCAACGAGATTTACCTAGTCAGTATAATTATCGAAATTCATATTTCATTTTTTCACAAAAGATATATTAAAATCTCGAAAACACATTTCAAAAGGATTTTTGCGAGGCGAGAGTTGCATTTTTTTACGTTTCCATTTGTTGATTCCAATATACGGGATGTAAAATTAACAAATAACGAGTTAGAAATTTCGTATTATTTCGTATCCTCAACCCTGCCTTTGGTGATCGTGAAATTGAATGCAAGAAATAAAACGATAATGAAAGGTAAATAAAAGAGAGAAACGAAAGCAAACAGAGTTTGATAATAATTTCCTATTTTAATGAAGAACCGAAATAATCGGAAATCATGCAAAATCGAAAGGTAAATCTTCGGAAAGACTGCTTCACCTAAAAAAAATATTTTTAATATGGTTTCCGACGTATTTTGGGTCGCTGATTACGAATCTGACAATAAAA
>JAPYZR010003612.1:0-27309 GCA_030522945.1 Trichopria nigra
TGCGGGATCCCTGCGGATCCGCAACCGCCATATTGGTTTTCCGGATTCGGACAATTGGCGAGTCGGACAGTTGTCGCGTCGAACAGATGTCGCGTCGGAAATATGCGGCGCACCCCAAAGTTCAACGAAGAATCTGAACTGGAAGGACGCTTCGTCTTTGTCTACCTCATTGAAATGAAAGGAGATAAAACATCCAGTTCGCGTTCGAATCGTTGTGCTCGTGCCTTATTTCTACCGTGTGCAAATAGAAAAAAAAAAAACAAAGTCCAGTGTAACTACCAGTTAACTCCGTCTCCCGAGTAAGTAATCCACTTTTCGATGTGGATATGTCCGCATTATGGTGTAATCTTTGATTCTACGTTCTCAATTTCAAGGTTCTCGTGGTATTCTCTGTTTGCGCAAGTCTGTTGACATCTCAACGCTCGGCCTGTTGTACTATCGCACATGCCAACAAAACGTAACTCTACAATTCTACTAAATTGTTCTTGACATGGAAGCGTGAAAGTTTGTATAGTGATTGTGTTTTGTGTTCCTGTACTCCAGCGATTGCTTGTCGCACTGCATTATTCGTGACGATCTTAATTCTTTAAATATTTCGTTTCCTACTTTAATAATTTGCCTACTATAAAACATACTTTGCAAATATCATTTACTGCATAACGTATTATCTTGTAACCTAAAAAAACTTTTAATTATATGCATTAATAGCCTGTGTAAGTTCCACTGCTGGGAACCCAAGAAATTTGTGCTCATTTTCAGATTGTGGGTACCTTGTATGCATAAAAATAGTACATTACATTTAATTGTTGATGCAGTTTCAACAAATGCGATGAGAAGACCCATAATGACGAAAGCTGTTGCTAAAAAACGTAAAAGTGCTGTGCTACGTTCATCACCAAAGAGGGCTTCTCTAAAGCGACGAAATCCAATTCGTATGAGCAAAAATGTTATATCGAGTAAATCGTTGGCATATGAAAGTCCATTGGACCATCTTCGGTTGAATGGGTATTAAATGTTATTGACATCCAATTTTTTTTTTTTTTGTTATTATTGAAGTTATTTAATTAATTAATAATAAATACTAGTAATTGCTGCTTACCAAATAATATAAAATATATATTATTTCCTTTGGTAAATTGTAGAATGAAAAAAACAGAGAGCAAAGTTAATACCACTGACGATTCTGAATCATTGTCAGATTTTATTCTTGATGTGGCAACAATGCAAGAACACAAAAAGGAGGTATATAATGATAGTATAATTGTCATTGATGACATGGATGGTGCAGATAATAAAAATAATATCGATACATCAATTTTAAACAAAGATTCAAAATATTTTGCAAATTCTAAAAGGTACCTTAATATAAGTTTATTTCAAAATTCTATAGATAAGTATATATTTGTATTTACATTACACATTTATAAGGACGAACGTTATCAGGATGCCATTCTTTGATTGGAATTACTGTCGATCACCTTCAAGAAAAGAAAGAAAAAGAAGCACCGAAATTACATTGCCAAGTTTATCCGGAGCATCGTCATCATCCCATTCAAGAAGTATCATTGAATTAAATGACACAGAAATCGATATTGATGATAATGTCGAAACTGGGTTATTACATGAGTCAGATCATCTTATAAACTTCCAAGACAATTCTGAAACTGGATTAGTAAATAAGTCAGTTCTTGACAATCTTAAGGAGTCGTTTAATAAAACAATATCGAATGAAGTTATAGATTTAGATTGTACTATAGTGCCTTCTACAAGTTTACCGCAAACTTCGAAATGTAATGAAAATATTGAAAGCAATATTGCTCATCAAAACAATGATACTATTATTATTTTGGATGAAAACTCAGAAGAACCTGGTATGTATATTAACCGTAATAAACATTTTGACAGTTCCTCTCTATTTTATAGGTATATACAACCCAGTAAACGAAAGGGGATTATAGGTTCATTAAAGGAATTGCATGGAATTAAAATTGGTAAAGAAATGACACGATGAGGTTATTGAAACTTGAATCCCTTTTCATTTACTGGGAAAATAAGTTATAATTTATGAGAATTGAGTGCAATAAATTTCGTATATTTATTTAGACATATTGTCAGTTTTACTTGCTTCTATAGTGTTACCGCTCAACTATCAAGTTTTATCATCACCCCTTACAGGACAACACATAAATAACAACATATACCTCATATACCGTATCACAACACGATCAGCCCCATGAACTGTCAAATCGGCGGTCTAGCCATAGCAAGCGTACTGTATAGCTTTCTGTAAATAAACCCATGGCGCGCCGATCACGAAAAAACCATTCACGGTGCCGATAGCTACCGACAGATATCGATAGTCTTCACAAATTCGAAACTTTTGCAACAATGTTTATTTTCCGAATTAATATTTTTCAATATAAATTCATGAAAACATGGCCCGACAGGGGTTCGAACTTGTAACTTGGGAACGTTCAGTTTAAGAGGTCATCGGCTCCCCCTTCGTGTATTTGTTTATAATCATTGCTATTTCGATCTCAAATTTCAATTTAACATTTCACAAAAACCTGCAAAATTTCATTCAAAATTATTCAGGTTGTCCAAACATCTTTCTGTACTTTTTAAATAAATGATAGATTACATATTCAAGTGAATAAATACTAATACTATTCACTTTATAAAATAAATTTGAATAATACAATGCAATGAAATATTAATTTCAGATGCAAACAAACATTTCACTTCAAATAATGAGTAAGAGGTATAATTTGTTAATTTTTTTCAGAATGGAATAAAGTCTCCCCTAAACCGATTGATGACTGCTGCGTAGTATGGTCGTCTCTGCCTGAAAAAAGTCGGAAAGATACTGAAAATTTTTCGGACACTGATGACTTCTTGGATAAAATTAGTTTTATCGATAAAGGAGATTACATACCACTTGACAGTAAAAAATGTCAATCTAAGCCGCTTTATAGGGTTCTTAAAACATCTTTAACTCCTAAAACGTTAAGGTCTACAAAGTCGAAAATAAAGAAATCCAAAGTGACAAGAAGATTAAGTAAAGAGGAATTAAACAATAAAAGTAGACGCTCTTCTGATAAAGATGAAACCCTAAAAAAATCTCGAAAGAAAGATGTAGATAGTATGTTGATTCATCGGGAAAGATTAAATAACAACAGTCCTCAACCAAGTGCGCCATTGCCGAAAAAATCAAATCTTCGAGAAATAGTGATTGATGGAATGAATGTTGCAATGGCGTAAGTAAAACTTCTTAATACATCTGAACATGAACATAAACATATCAATGATTTATATTTATTCTAATTACGCTTATAATGATTTTTAGATGCACGCACAGTAAGTCTTTTTCGGAAAAGGGTATTAAACTGTTGATAGATTATTTTACAAAACTAGGACACGAAGTGAAGGTTTTCATACCTCAACACAGACGTTCAATTCGTTATCCGTTACTTGAAAAATGGTATACCGAAGACATAGTCATTTTTACTCCTAGCAGGAAGGTTGGTACTAAACGCTATACATCGTATGATGACCGGTGAGTATCTATTAAAATTACTTTTATTAAGTATATCGTCGATAACAGAATTCATTAACGTACTTTGATTTTTACGAAGGTTTATATTGGAATATGCAACTGCATGTGATGGAATTGTCGTGTCTCAAGATCAATACAGAGATTTGTATCAAGAACAAGACAGATGGAAAAAAACAATCGAAGAGCGCTTACTTGTACCAACTTTCGTTGGAGACTACGTTATGTTTCCAAAGGATCCTCTTGGGCGATTTGGACCCTCCCTTGAAGAATTCCTCAAACGCTAATTTAGTTGTGAATTAGCATTGAAGATGGTTGTACAAATTTATTCAAGTTTGTTTAGTAATTTATTTTAGATACACGCTAATTTATTTTCCATTAAAAATTTGTCATTTCATCCAGAACAAAGGCATCTTTATTCAATGCTCGTTTCAGAACGATTTATGCTACTGTGAATTAATACGTTTCACTGTAATTAAAATGTACATATTGCCCTTCAATGGTGTTATTGTTTGCAAATGAGGGAAAAACCATTTAGCAACGACTATTTTGATGTTTGCTTTAGGTTCAAATTCAGTATGTGCTATGCATGCATATATGTTTGCATAGCAACTACTAATTATTCATTTAAATAATGAAAGCTCAAATATTATTTTTGATTGAAAATGTACATTGCAACATACAAACGTTCATGAATACAGCCTTCGAGTTCTAACAACGACCATTACAGTTGTTAAAGAAATCCCTTTGAGTACAAATAAAATTATATTACGGAAGTTCAAAAGTAAAGTTGTTACCAACTAAACCCTAGTAAGTAAAAAATGTAAATTGGAATTTTTTTTTTTTTTTTTTAATGTGCCAGGCTTTACATTACACAAATGAACCCATACGAGCATAGAATTCGAGGAATCTTTCTTCTTTCTGCAAGCGTCAGTGTTAGTTGATTACACTTTATTACTTGATATTAGGTTATTGAACTGATTGAAAATTGATTAAAGTTGATTGAGAAAAACATTGAACAAATCTATGAAAATTGTCGTTAATCACTCTACTTTTGAACCCTTTTAATGATACATAGTACATAAAACTTTAATGATATGGCTTTGATGTATGAAAGGATGAATTCTTGTTAATAAATATAAATCATTTAGGCGATAAGTAATTTTTGATAGGTAATAAATGTAGCAAAAAATGTTTTGATTAGTATTACCTTAGCATCTATAAACAGATTGTGAAAATAATCTAGTTACGCAGAAGTTATTATGTAACGATAATAATATTTTATTTACATACATACATTTCTTTTTCTGGTATAAGTCTTTCTTCATTAATTTACATGTATTTACATTAAGGTTGTAATTCAAGTATAAAAGTGTAAAATACGAATGTTAAGTTTAGCCGGGTTTTGTCTGCTTCTACGTTCAAATAATAAATGTTCAAGAATCCGAATTTTCGTCGAAGCTCGGTTTCCAGCACCATTTGCGTGACTGACGTACTAAATCCATACTTTTAGAGGCAGCCTCTTTCGCAGCCCGTTGCAGTGGAGTAGGCGTGTCTGGATTAAGCGTAGCGTTGGACAATACTGAGTCATGTTTGAATGCAGAACTTACCGCTAAAACAATGATTAGATTATGAAAATTTCACTTGGCGAAGATTTAGAAAATGTTGAAACTTAACATTAGAATAAAACAATTACCTGCTTTGGAAAACAGCTTTGACAATACATAATTATCGTCAGTATTAAGCACTGCTTCATCGTGGTTTGAATGTTGTAACCGGCGGCCAAATAAACATGAAACTCGTTCACCTTCGAAAAGGGCTGAAACTTCGTTCTGCTTACTCTTTTTACAGTGTTTTCTTTTACGCTTATCCCTAGATTTAGGTTTGTCTTGTCTTTGGGATTTAGATGTTTTAATTGGTGAATTTTGAGGTGAATCTACGATTTCGCCTTCTTCTATTTCTACTTCTGTATTCGTGGTTACTTTTTCATTATTTTTCTGAGCACTTCCTTCCTCTCGACTCTCGTTAACACGTGTAATTTCTTTTATTGATTCAGAGGACGACTGGTCTTGGGTTTCGTTTCCAGAAGGTTCATTTTCCAATGACTCTTCCAGAGAATGTTCAGAATTAGTATTGTTTTCTAAATTATCATCCGTCTTTTCTTGGCATTTTGAATCTTGGGTTTCAGAAGTTGATTTAGCAATAACTTTTTTACTGAGCTCTGATGCACGCTTTCTCATGGCTTCAATTTCCTTTGAAGAGAAGTTGGGTTGGATAGGAGACAGTCTGGACTCCTGGAATAATTTGTCTGATTCCGAGGACTCGCCATTCATAGGTTCATTTAAAGTTAAGAGTTCGGTTAAATCAGAAGTACGAAAGAATCTTTTCTGTCGAGGATCATCAAAGACTTTATTTGACAGCAGTAATTTGAAAATCTGCCGATGATATATCTATATTCCAAAATTAAATATTTCAAAATTCATTATTTCGATTAACAATTTCAATGAAGTTTAAAAAAAAAATAATAATAATAATGATAATCCAACAAGATAGTAAATAAATTATTCAATTATTTACATTCATTTTGACATATTTAGAAATTTTTGTAAATGTTTTTATCAATTAAGGCTAATTTTACCTTTTCTTCAATAGTTCCAGCAGTGATGAGGCGATATATAGTCACTTGTTTATCCTGACCGATTCTCCAAGCTCGTTCACGCGCCTGGGCGTCAGTCGCTGGATTCCAATCTGGATCGTAAATAATGACTCTATCCGCACCAGTCAAGTTAACACCCAATCCTCCAACTCTTGTCGTTGATAAAAACACGAAGAATGATGCATTCTGCAAAAGTAAACCAAATTTAAGTATGCCAAATTATGTTTGAATATTTATTAAATTAAATATGACATTTGGATAAAACAACGTTTTTTATAAATTATGGTAATTTTTGTAAAATTGATTATAAAATTAATCACAAAAATGCGGCTAAAACTAAATTCTGTTCAAGTTACGTAAAATATACTTACAGAATTGAATTGATTAATTATTTGCTGTCGTTGACCCATAGCAGTCGTGCCATCCATTTTCAAATATGTATGTTCTTCTTGTCGTAGGAAAGCCTCAAAAATACCCAGCATCTATATAAGAAGATAGTTTTTAATGATAAAAATGTTTTAATTAATAATCTTGATTATAAAATTTAATAAATTCTAGAGAATTGTGTAAATTTTGAAAGTAAATTACTAATCTAAGAGTATCAAATTTTCTCACTTGTCTACTTTGCGTGAAGAGAAGAACTCTATGGCCTTGTTTCTTCCAAATTTTAAGCAATGAGTGCACCACTGTCATTTTTCCAGAACGTTTCCAATGACCAAACTTTTCGACATCCGAATCGGTCATGGTTAATTCCTCCTGCTCAGAATCATCCTAAAATATAACATTTATATATATATATAATCAAATTTTCTGCAAAAGAAGATTTTCTGCTATAAGATGTAAAGTGTTGAAACACTATAAAGTCCATTCATTGCACTTTTTAGTGAATTTCAAAAAAATGTCTTATTTTATAATTACCTCGTGGTTGCTGAATAAATATAGATCTGGATGATTACAGATCTTCCGTAAAGCAGTTAGGGCAAACAGCAGTCTTGCTCGATGCTTTCGGTCTTCCCATTTTTCATGAAGAACGTGGGATACGTCTTCTGAACCTAAATATTCTTTATAAAGTGTTCTTTGTTCTTCTGATAAACTACAAAATAATACCTGAAGCAAAAGAGAAAATGTGTTCAATCGTTCATTAAGCGACAAGTGAATAAAATGATTTTTTCTATCGGCGTACTAATTTTCAATATAACAAACCCTCAACAAATTCACCCTTGCAGTATATTCATGATTATAAGTTTTATTTATATGTTTAATGAAGCAAGAATAGGAGGTTTCAGTGCTTTAAATAAGAATAATTGCAAAAAAGAGTAGAAGATATGCTCAATTGCAATAGAAATACATACTTGTTCGTTTTTATCCGGTAGGCTGACATGATGCTGAACATCAAGTTTAGTCCGCCGAAGCATGTAAGGAGTGATAGCGTTTTTCAGCCTCATTGCAACTTGGAGAGCAGTAGCTTCTTGTAATGATGATGCATTTACGTAACCACCCCGAGTAATCGGAGCAGCACAGTGTTCCATAAATACAGACAATGTACCAAGTTTTCCTGGTAGAATAAAATCAAAGAGGGACCACAATTCTCTGAGAGAATTTTGCATAGGACTTCCTGTCAGTAGTAATCTGTGTGGCGTTTTAAATTCTTTTACAGCTTTGGTGATCTAAATAATAAATTTTTATATTAGTTCCCGTTTATTGAAAATTATAGAAATATTTTAATATTCATATAAGGACCTTTGCTTCCGGATTTCGAATTTTATGACCCTCGTCCAGGATAACGTAGTGCCATACTGTTCTTACAAGTAAATCTTTATGGACCAAAACTCCAGAATAAGAAGTAACTACGACCCCACCAACTTCTATGATTCTATCTATTAATTTTTCAGGATCTCCTAAAAAAATTAAATAGAAAAAATAACATTAAATATAATTTTTAATTCATTTTGAGCTCAATATATTTTCATTTGTCCATTTACCCTGTACCATATTGTTAGGTTGAATTCAAACTTTACCTTGATATGATCCAGTTTGATGTAAAACCACTACACGAAGATTAGGCCACCAGTCATGAAAGTGTTTTACCCATTGCTCCAATAATGTTGCAGGACAAACGATAAGTGTGGGTCCTAATGCTCTAAACCTAAGTCGATGTAGATTTATCAAAGTAAAGTCCAATTAATTTCAGTTGAATAAGTTTTTTTACAATATTAAAATATTGTATTATACACGCATACATATAGCAGCAATATATTATCTATACATATTCTAACACATTACTTCCAATCTATCTTTGCAGTTTTAAGCAGACTTCGAAAAAATTTATCATATTTTTAGTAAGGAATGTAAAATTCATATTTATCATTACCTTCCAGTGTGCTGTATTAAATTGCTACAGTCCAAACCGGCCAGAAATGCAATTATTTGTACAGTCTTTCCCAATCCCATTTCATCTCCTAATAATCCTCCTAAGCTTCGGTTATGAAGTTCCCAGAGCCATTCAACTGACACCTGTTGATACCTATGGAAATTTTTATTAAAATTACTGATAGTCACTCGTAATAAATGTTGATATTACATGCAATAGGTTGCATAACATGTACTTACTTATAAAGCCTTTTCCATATCGAATCAGGCACTTTGAATGATTTATCAATGTTATGTAGTGCTTGTTGTTTGTAACACTCACTTTCAATAACCCTTTGTCGATAAAACGTTTCATCTCCATCATCTTGAACTATATTTTTATAAAGATATAATTAAATTAAATTGAAGATTGTACGATCGCTTATTACGAAATAGAAACTTTTAAGAACTAATTGAAAATGATTGACTGATCATTACGATATACTTACTTCTTGTTATTTTGGAATGGTTCTTCTTTGTATGACTTTTCTTTTTCGTTGAGTTTTGAACTTCGATGTCTATAATGTCACATTAAATTAAAATTATGCGACTATAGGTGACGTTTCATGCGTGTCATTATTATTATGCAATGTAACATAATACTTACCGGAATCTTCTTCATCGCTAGGAACGTATTCACTGCCTGAAGCATCATTATCATCATTATTTACTTTTTTTCTACTTTTGTTATTTGAATTTTCAACTCTACTAGCCTGAGCAAAAGTATCGGTACTAGAAAAGTTTGCAGTCTTACAATCTCTTTTTTTTACAGGACAATCAGATGCATCTTTCATCGTTGTCCCTTTTTCGAAATGACATCTGCTACCAGATGGTTTATCAATGGGTTTATATTCATGATTCTCACTATCTAATTTTTTCATAACCGATTGTTTTTTGGATTTCTTTGTTGGAGTTTTTTTTTTCGACTTCTCTTTATTACTCGTAACTTTAGGTTTTTTTGTAGGAACGTTGCTTTCCACGTTATTAACAGCTTGTAATCTCTTGAGCTTCTTTTTGTGTTCAGCAAGTTCAATTTGTCTGCTAAAGTATTTTTTTAAATCTTGCAGTTGACAAGAATCTCTGAATGGGCTGAAAAGTTGTACACATATTTTACTGATAGTTGCTAATAATTGTATGATTATTATTTATGATAATAATAATGTATACGATTTCTTAATTTCTTACCCTCCTGATTTACTTGTTTCATTTGTTTTTCCTGCTTGAAATGGTGTGATCTCCCCAGTACGAACTTGATCTGCAAGTTCCAACTTTTTGGGTTTTTTTGGACTTTCCTCTGTCTCTGATTCTGAAGAGCTTATGGATTGAAAGTAATGTTTCAATTTTTCTGAACCTTCTTGTAAAGCACTTTCTTCAGACCTCATGCAAACCACCTGTTAATTAAAATGATTTAAGTGTAACATAATATTGATATATTTGTAAGAATGAATGAATTAAGAAAAAATGTAACCTTATCGAGAGCAGATTCATTTTCTTCATTGTCAGATTCCATTTTTATTCTGTGATTGCTGAATTTATTTATAAACGTCCGCACCGGAATTGTCGACAAAATAACACTAGTAAAGTCTTTCACGTACACTTTTTAGCACCGACTAAAACTTCAAAGTATATATATAAGCATATATATAAATACTCTTAGTTGAATAACCGACGAATAATCGACGTAAAAAATAGTATCTTTTATAAACACTGTAAATTTGCTAAATATACAAATATGTATATATGTATTTATCTGTATATATACTTTGTATTTTGCTGACTGACAGTCATGAACCGCTCTATCAAGACACTTGTGTATATAAACACCGTATATATGCTCTCTGGCCTCTGTGATTTTATTCTGTATATGTATACGAAATATATACGTAAGGCTCAGGTGCTAAGAGCTAAGCACATGGTCGTTTTATGTGGCTGTTGCGGACTTGCGGGTGACGCCACGCGGTATACTACATACTCCGTGGATGAGCATGAGCAGATGAGCACAATGGCCGTTTTCCAGTGAACGTTTCCTGGAGTAAAAGTTACTCTATAGAGTAAGATTTACTCTGAAACGTGTTCAGGAACCACAGATTAATAATCTGTGCGCTGGAACACGAGTAAAATATCTCTATAAAAATTTGTTCCTAGCCATCCATCTGATCGAGTTTCTATACCAGAATGACGATTATTATTTACACATCACATAATGTATTTGTAAAATCGGACTTTTGGTCGGAGTGAAAAAGACAAGAAATGGTAGCATGCTTAATTTCAAATCAGCAAAGATTGCAAAGATGGACGACTAGGGAAAAATTTATATAGTGATATTTTACTCGTGTTCCAATGAACACATTTCATAGTAAATCTTACTTTATAGAGTAACTTTTACTCCAGGAAACGTTCACTGGAAAACGGCCAGCATGCATATATAGAGTCACGGAGTACTACATACATATATACATATAAATACCTCCTTATCCCACACCTCCCACACACTCTCGACCGCGGAGGTCGCGCACAACGCATGGTGGCCGCGGCTGCTTTCGCCAATCGTTGTCTTCCCCATATGTACCTGTCGGTCGCGTCGAAAATCCCTAGTTGCACGCGAATTCAAAATCTGTCGGGTCGTGGATCGTGAGTCGAAATGGGTCTTATAGGATCTTTCAGGGTGTACAAACTATCGTCTAACATTTTTTTAATAAATAATTGTTTTGGTGTCCAGAAATGTATGTATTCAACTAGTAATTAATTTTTTTTACTGTTTATAACCATATCATCGTCGAATGAGCTGTATTTCTAGGATATAACGTGTACCCTCTGTTTTATCCGAGTTCATGCTTGTTACGATTACAAATAAACGTAACGTGAACAACTAGCACGAATTGTACAATGACGTCAAAAAGCCGTCAAAATGTTGATGAAGTGTCAAAATGAAGACATTTTGACGTAATTTTACAATTAGTGTTTGCTAAGTAATAACATACATTATTATTTATTTGACGTGCTGGACATTTTAACGCGGAAAATCTCGTTACTGCTTTCTGGCCCCTGCTGTCACCTTATTCCTTTGTTGCGTTGACATAATGTATATATATACGCATACGTATTTCAATCCGCATGTCAATTTAGCCGTTCCATTTTTCATCGTCGGGCAATTTTCGAATTGGACGGTTGACGAGGCGGACAAATGTCGGAATATACCCGAGGCCGATGTGAAGGGTAAAACAGACTGGCACATTAGCCCATACTCGCTCCTATTAGTACTAAGGGTAGAGCCCATGTGCAAGCAAAGCCGATAATTTGAATAATGGTGATGGCTTTTACCCGACCATTGGCTATATCCTATATGCGTTATTATTCTGTGCGGTTAGGTGTTGTAGGGGCGCTGTATACAGACATTCTGAGGATATTCTACGATATTTGTGCTACTTGGGTATTTCGTGAAAACGCCTATATGTAGTCGGGATGTTAACATAAAATTTTGTACAGTGTAAAATATTAGAATATGGATTTTTCAATTATTTAATACGGGTATTTAGAATACATCTAAAAGTCATAAATAGCGTGTCAAAAATGAACGTGCTATATGAGATATTCCGAAAAAATAATTCCCAAGATGGCCGGCACAAAATGGCGGTAAAAGTGAATTTTTATTTGCAGTGGCACGAGTAAAAAATCAACAAACTTAATGGATTTTTATCCAGGCTACGCATCCAGTACCATCTCTGGAAGCGTTATTTCCTCAGTTTAAAGTTGCATCTGCCCGTTATATCGTAATTTTAATCTACATTCCATCTGCATCCAGCTTTTAAGTCTTTGAAGAATTTCTGTCGACGGTTGAGCGACTGTCAACACAGATGCCGGATCATGAGCTCATATAGTGTATGGTGATTTCTATCTACCTTTCCTTCGGTGGTCGAATAATCCACTTTCTATGGAGGTCCTCAAAAATTTATCACTCGATCGTCAAAGATGTGTCGAGTTGGTCTGTCAGTCATTTTCTTTTTTTGGGCTATCCCAACTTTTTAATGAGCACGAGGGCACAGGATATTCTCTGGACCTTTTTTATGGGAACACGCATATGTTAGTAATCTTCATCTTGAAGAGAATTGCTCGAATCAACAGAATGGAACCCTTAGTTTTTGATTATGTTCGCGGAACCCAGTAAACGAAAAAGTATTGAGATTTCAAAAACAGGATTGAGAACAATGAAGAAGCATTCAAAAGTATTCATTTGTTTTTGAACGTGAATACTATTTTTCTTCGTTTACTGGGAAACTATAATGAAATTTTAACTGCCGTACGGGACACTACGAGCTGGAATGATGTTTTAAATAATTCTTGTGTCTCCTTTGGCTCGAGTTGATTCAACGTTAGATTTGGGTATTTTTTCGATAGATCTCTTTCATTCTCAGATCATATCAAAAATATTACTATCAAGACTGTACGCTTTACTTGCGGGTTCATTAAAAGGGTCACTTATGACTTTTACAAACCTCAAACTATTTTATATCTTTATATAACGCTGCAGGTCATACCCCATTTTCACTTGCGTCAGTTATTTGATCTCCTTATACCCAGGTCGCTATTTCAATCAGCTCGAGGCAGTTCAGCTAAATATTAAAATACGTTTCATCCAAAACCTATTACTATTGACATAATACAATGTAATATTATGTATATGAACATATTTATTTGAATAACATGATTTCATTACAAATTCGCTGTAAGAATAAATAATGCCACATATAATGCTTAATTATGTCTTATAATGTCACAATTAGATTGAATTGGAGTTATATGTGTTGGAATTACATATGATATGCAAAGCAGAAAATCTATAGAGTTATTTTTTGTCCGATATATAAGATTATACAATTAATTGAACCACAATATAAATGCACACGAGTATATGTATATACTCTGCAAACACAGAAAGTAACAGTAATGTAACATTTATATAATTGTTACTTATTGTTACATAAATATTACATAGTCGTTATATATATACCTGTTACTTTTGTGTTTGCTGGGTATATATATATATTTATAATCAATTCCTACTCGGCTGTTTTATCCAAAATCCCCAAGGAGCGAAGACTTCGCCGTTCTCTTCTTTCAATTCACCTCGAAAAACCTTGACTCTAACTCGTGGCACCTCATCTAATTAAAAGATAAAAGATATATATATATATTTAATATGCAAATTAATGGCAATAAAGAATTATCGAGTGTTGATATATATATGTAATAGGTTGTTACATCCCAGCAAACGAAAACGTCAAGAATTTCAATTCAGAAACCCACATATGAATTCTTGTCTCTATTCGTGCCATTATTGTTAAGGTGGTTCTAAAGTAGAACAGTTACCGACCGAGCTTTCCAACAATAAAAGTATAAATAAAAAGTGATTGAAACATTTTTTCAAAATTTGGGCTTTATTAAACGAGAATTATCCGAAATAAATTATTTTTGGTGTTGGCTGAATTCGGATTATTCACACATTTGAATTCTTTTTCATTTTACTGGAACCTGGAACACCATTTTAATGGGGGAAACTCATCATGAAATGTAACTTTGTTTGGCATTATTCTTTTTTTTTGTGACGCTTACATCCACCATACATGTCATACGTATGGTACCATTATATGTACTTACAATTAGTATATATATGTATATACCAATATATATATGTATTATTATATTATTAAATTATTATATAATTATAATATAAATTGATTGAATATAGTCTATTAAACAAAAAAAATAAACTAATGTAATGTAATATAAATTATACCCACACAGCACGTGTAATATTACAGTAATATCACAGTAATATTATTATGTAGTGCTCCGTAATATTATAAAATTTTTGTAATTATGTCACGGTATAACATTAACGTAATATTACGCCGCAACATATTATATACCGTATAATGTTACAGTAAGATTACGGAAATTACTGTAATATTATATGTACGCTTCAGCGACATTGTGAATATGTCACAATAATGTAATAGTCATAAAAATATTACAAAAATATTGGTCCAATTAATTTTTGTAGAAACTTCATATTGCAGTGATCTTACCGTTATCTTATGGAAATATTGTTGTAACATTACTGTAATATTACAGTGACATTGCCTACTGTAAATAACTGTAACATAACTATTACTGTAATATTACTTGCCGTGTGGGTAGCGACACTCCCGTTTTACGTTTAAGCTATATATCCATCAGTAACCGAAAATGCATTGACGAAAGGTCAAAAAAAGAATTAAAATGAATTCAAGTGCATAAAAATGGATAGAAAATGAATCATTGCACTTATATTATATGATGCCTACAATATATAAGGCACTTCACTTTAAGGGCGATACATAAGTGAAACTGATGGACAACGATTTTTACCATCTAATGGTACGAAATTAATTGAATAAATATATATATATGTTTGAAGGTGAACATTGTAAATACAAACAAATATATAGTATAATAAACAAAATATATACCATATATGATTGAAAAATGTTTTTCGTACCTTCCGTATAATCTTCATTCTCTTCATCAGCTGCGCCCAACGTAACGCAAAGTAAAATGGCTGCAAACGCGCAGAAGACCGCAACGCGCCTCGACATAATACTTGATGCCATTTGATATTGTCCGATTGAGAACTTGTAGCTTTTATCTGTGTGTCATACCGCATCACCGCCGGATACGATATATAGAGCATGACTGCGAGTTTTCCAATCATCATCAATTCGTCACGTTTGAAGGTGAAAGTAATTGTTTTTTACATAACAAAATATATACGAATGTATAAAATGTACACCATAATTCTAAATGTAAACGTTTGTTCTCGCTCTGTACAAATGTCAATTGGCCTATACTAATATTCGTTTTACAATTAATGTGTACATCTCCCTGACGTTGAAACATCATAGGACCTGATAAAAAAAAAAAAAAAACTATGAATAATAGAGATATTTTAGAAAAAAAAAACACAATAAAAAATACCTAGAATTAATTGAAACGTGTATGTACATTATAAATATATGTATATTGTTTATTCATATATGAATAAACACGTACTTTTTTTATTATCAATTAATTTCCGTAACGTAAAGGAGTAGTTTAATATAATAGGTCGTTTTAAGGAGGTGGTGATGAGGAAATTACAAATTACAATTTTTATTTTTTTATTATCTCCAATACCCGGGTGTACTTTGAAATGTTATTGCAGAGGTTGCGCGGGGAAGCCATTTTGTAATTTATGAAAACGCGCGAACTGTTCAATTTAAGCAAATATGGATAATACAACTCATTTTTATTTTTATGTTATAGCATAAGTATTACAATCGGCTGTTTTTATGACACTTTGGAGTATAAAGTGGTTACTTTGGTGACAAATGGCTACTTTGATGACTGTCACCGATAAATAATTGATTCGATCGCTCTTTCGGTGACACAAAAGTTACACGATGTAGGTATATATATGTGGACAAGTCATATGTGTATCCAGGCAGGTAATTGTGCGACAGTTAGGTTAGGTTAGTTTTTAAGCGGGGTGGTCCGGGGGGGCAAGGCCCCCCCGGAAGGCATGTTTCGCCCACCCTCCCCCCTCTACGCCCCCTTCGGGGGCGAAAACAGTATAGGGGATTCCCCGCCCTAAAAACGTTTTTAGTACCTGTCATCAAAGTGACCGATTGACTTACATATATATATATATAAGCATCTAAAACGGCATACATTACATGCACATGTGCAAGATCGATTCTATCGAGCGATATTATATAATTCCATAATTTTCCTAAGTTTCGTCGCCATTTGTATAATAATGACATATCCGCGAAAGTTTAAATTATCATCACGTTATACATATATGCGTCGTTTGCAGGGTTACGCACGACATTCCAAATTTAAAAATTACATATGGCTGGCAGACTTATTGAAGTATAAGGAGTGTTTCGAAATTCGAATATTTGTATGTACATCTTTCTTATTATTATCCACGCGGCATGACAAACCAGTTTTACACAGCCGCCATTTTGTCCCTAGGCCTGTAGAATACGCGCCTTCGCGCACACTTGTTCACCATCACCTGTATGATTTTCTCACGATTTTAAAGCGATAGATTTTATATACAAATTGTTGTCTCATGCGATTGAAAAATTAATTTCTCGATTTTCATATTGCATATATGCAACAGACATGAAATTCAAATGCATATACGTAGCAATTGTGAATCCGATAATCGACTAAAGGGAGACCTAAGAAATTCAGTATAGACCTATTCTTATTTATCGCAGCTTCATTAGTTTATTGCATCGTTGTTTTCTTTCTGGTTTAGCTGCTCCAATATGTAAGTGCGATCTGCGGAATGCGAATATTATTGCAAATCTTCCCCGAGTTGCAATTGTAACACGAGAAAAAAATAAATTCCTGCGATTTCAAGCGTTCGCTTATGAAGCAACCAATTGACGATCACGCGTGACAATCGCTTTGAAAGTTTGAATTCGTGGCCGATCGACAATCGTCGTACTCTTTTATAGGTTAGGAAGTGCCGTGTGTCAGAAGGTCAGAACTCGGAACATCCAGGACGACGTGTGGGCATTTCAGGATGAGTTCTTACAAATTTCCACGTATCAGAGTAACGCGCATTACGTAAGTAAATCGTCAAACGGAACCCTTATACAAGGGAGCCTTTACAATGCAATTAATTGCCACAAATTGCCCACACGTCGAAAGTCACGGCGATCTAGACACAGAGAATATCAAATGCTACAGTAAATGCTCAGATTGCGAAAACGGAGGTCCGAATCTATGGCTGTGCTTGTATCCCGATTGCAATTATGTTGGCTGTGCAGAAATGTACAAGGATCACAATACTATTCACAATAGCAAGCTGCCGAGTCACTCTGCTCATATGAACCTGTCGACGAAACGCATTTGGTGCTATACTTGCAAGAAGGAAGTCATTATAATGCCAGTACCATCTACTTCGACTCCCCTTAATCAGTCATTGGTTAACAAGTTTTCTGGGGATGCTTCCGTTAGCTTATTTATGGACAAGTAAGTATTATTATTATTATTTATTTATTTATTTATTTATTTGAAAAGCCAACGGATCAATGATTTCATCAAAGATCCTTTTTTATACAAAATTATACAAAATAAAAGTAATTTGGTAATAACAAATTTGTTGATAGTATAGCCAAGAGTTTGTAATAGCTATATATAAAGATAATTATAATTATATAAATATAACAATATACAATTTTAGTAGGCAAAATAGACTCTCATTAGAAATAACGATTAACAATCAGTTTGAGTTCCCTTTTGAATATTTTCAAATTATCAGTACGTAGCACAACTGTGGGCATAACAATTTTGTTCCACTTTCTCCTTAACCTAAAAATGGCAGAGTAATAAATATATAAATATAATACTTTAAATATAATATATATAATATAATAAATAATATATAATATAATAATAATATATAATATTTAAATATATCCTTTAATTATAGTATTTAATTAAAGGAATTTTCTCTAAGAACTGATGTTTTTTAAAGTGACAGCACTAAACGTTTATTTATTTATGTATTATATGTTTGGTAGCATTAATTGTGCACCAATTGTTAACTAAGTTTTAAAATCAGTATCACTATTTTAATTATTTTATATATTGCAACACAAAAACTCTAAATTAAAATTGATGAAATGAAATGAAATATTTTCAAATATTTTGAAGGGTGATCCTGCATAACTGTACAGGGTTACATGCTTATTTTTTATAATAGTTGCATGTTTGAGTTATTTGATACTGATTTTTTAGAAATTTGTTATACTTAATATTATTTGGTTTATAGTTATATTTTAATTAATAATGTTTTATTTTTTTGTTATTACGTAAGACTTCTAACCGAGGACGTAGGATCAAATCATATTGTTCCGAAAGGTGACTTCTATCATGACAAGTCAGGCGATTCGCAAGAAAGCACTGACTCTGATGAAAGCAGAGCCTCTGTAAGACCTGGATTGGTTGGTCTTCAGAACATCGGAAGTACATGTTATATGAATGCAGCACTTCAGGCATTGTCAAATGTACCTCCTTTGACCATGTTCTTTTTAGAATTCGACCTTTTGGTCACCTGCATGGTTAAAGATCGCAAGCCTGGTTTGAGCATCAGTTATCTTAATCTGATAAAGGATATGTGGGTTAGAAGAGCTAATAGAGGATATGTAGTCCCACATAGTATTTTAACTGGAATAAGAACAGTTCATTCCATGTTTAGAGGTTACCATCAGCATGACACGCAAGAGTTCCTGCGATGTTTCATGGATCAGCTGCACGAGGAATTAAAAGAGCAAGTCGAAGAGGAGAAAGATTGCTCATTGCGGCTAAAAGGTATAGGAGATCATTCTTCGGATGAAGAAGAAGTTGAAATGGATGGCGCTGGATCCAGTCAATCGGATGCAGAATATGAAACTTGTGATTCAGGTGTGAGTGAACGTAGTTCGCTCAGTGATGAGGGTGAGCGTGGTATGAAAAGGAGATATTCCAAAGTGTCTCAAGGAGAAAACACTAGGAACAAGTTTGTAAATCGAAGTCTCAAGAAGTCTCCTGTAGAGGAATCCTATTCCCAGCAGCAAAGAATCTTGCAAAGCTCACCTATGAAACATCGCACAAAGAAACAAATAAAAACTCGAAGCATAATTAGTGATGTATTTGATGGTAAATTATTAAGTAGTGTTCAGTGCCTCACCTGTGATAGAATTTCCACAAGGGTAGAAACTTTCCAGGATTTATCGCTTCCTATCCCTAGTAGAGATCACATTGATATGATTCGTCAAGGATCATTACCTCCACAAAAAGCTGGACCTTGTACAGATGTTTACGTTACCAATCAGTCGGGATGGTTTTCATGGTTGTTTCAGTTATTTCGATCGTGGATCTGGGGCCCCGTTGTCACTCTTCACAACTGTCTTTCGGCATTCTTTAGCACTGATGAACTCAAAGGTGACAACATGTACAGCTGTGAAAAGTGCAACAAACTCCGCAATGGCATTAAATTTTCCAAGGTCTTAGAACTACCTGAGATACTTTGCATTCACTTAAAAAGGTTTCGACATGAGCTCATGTTCAGCTCAAAAATAGCAAATTATGTTTCTTTTCCGCTAGAAGGCCTAGAATTGCGACCGTTCCTTCATAAAGAGTGTGTATCAAAAGTGACTACGTATGATTTGATTTCGGTGATATGTCATCATGGCACTCCAGGTGGTGGGCATTACATTTGTTACGCTTTGAATAATGATTCGAAACAGTGGTACGAATTTGACGATCAGTGTGTTTCTCAAGTCTCACCAGAAACCGTCAAGAACTCGGAGGCGTACGTATTATTTTACAAAAAAACGTCACCTGAAATGAATCAATTACGTTTTAAAACGGTTGAGTTAATGGATATGTCTACACGAGAGCCGCCGGATCTAAATTTCTTTGTTTCACGTCAATGGATTAATCGGTTCAATACTTTCTCGGAACCAGGTCCCATAGACAATTCAGATTTTCTCTGTCCACATGGAGGCGTGAATCCAGTGAAAAAACAATACGTGAATATACTTAGTATGCAGATTCCTCAGAACGTTTGGGAATATATTTATAAAACGTAAGATTTTTATGATTTATGATCATGATTTATACAAGGAGTATTTCTTTGCATTATAATTACATCGGTTTACAGTTTTGGAGGAGGTCCAGCTTGTACGCAACTCTACGAATGTCCAGTTTGTGAGGATAAGTATGAGAAATTGCAAAAGCGACGACAATATGAGTTGGACACTTTTCATCAAGTAAATTCATCAAGTTATAATGACAATCATACAGCTATTTATGCAATATCAATGGCGTGGTTCCGACAGTGGCAAAATTTTGTTAAATCTAACGAGTCGCAACCACCTGGACCAATCGACAACAGCTCGATTATTGTGAATAAAGGTGGTCAGATTGTTCTGAAAATTGGTAGGTAAATTTATGATGAGTAATGAATTTGCTGGTCGTTGTAGAAACTAAAATTTTTCAAATTTCTAATCAATTGTATCTATTTATTTACATTTGGAAGAATCTCAAACAATGTGTTTTAAATTTGTAGAAAGAAATTTAATGTGCTTCATGATTGTTACCAATAAATTAATAATGATTAAGAACTCTTAATGGATAAAATAAAAACTCATGAAAATAATTTCAGGTTCCGATTACAGTCAGATATCAGAAGAGCTCTGGCAATTTTTTGTGAGTACATATGGCGGAGGACCAGAAATAATGCTTCAATGTCAACGCCCGGTAGCATCTCAGTCAAATACTTCTATACATTCCGGTATGAATTTAAGCGCCGTGGATCCCAGCTCGAAATTTGTCCGAATGCAGAATAAGGCGAAGCAAATCACTTCTACAAAAAGCCTAGAAACGATATCACAGCAGGACAGCGCTATTGAGAGTATGACTTCCGAGAGCGATTTACACCAAACTCTTAGAGAAGTCGCTGGTTAAAGTCGTTGCCTCAAAGAATGACAAAGATATTGAAATCGAGGTAATGAGGATTATAAATATCCCTTAATTAAATTCCTTAAATTGAGAGTATTTTATTCGATATACGTGATTTTCATAGTCTTTAATCAAACTTGTACAAAAATGCGACTACGAACGAATACGAAACCGAACGCTATCGACGAATCAATTGTTTCCTAGAAGACAGCTTTTGGTAGATGTTTCAGTATTCTCGTTTAGGAACCTAGAAAAAATGAATGCATACAGTCAATAGGATTTTTCAGTTTAATAAGTTTTATATATAATTAACAATATTTGACATTTGGCATACTATTCCACTGGTTGATATATTAATTACTCGTTTTGTATCATAATAATTTCGCGTTAACACGCCGGTATTGGCATTTAATTAAGCGCGTTCTTTTTTAAAAAGCGAAAATATGACGGTTGTAATCTAGAAAGAATCAAGACTGACAATTCATCGAAATAATTTAATGAATTTATTTCCATTTGTGTTCTGCCAGAATGGTAGCCGCTAAACATATGCGAGGGAACGAAAGAAAGAAAAAGAATGTAAGAGTATAAACATAAGTGTGAGTGTGTCTGACGATCAGAAGGCGATGTGCGGGAATGGGGAAGATTGCCAAAGTGACAGTAATCCATGTTTGTATATATCTTGATTTCGATTATCATTTCTATATATTTTAGTTGTAATCGTGATCAGGGCGAAATGTTTCGTTGCTATACTGGATAATTTACTTTGTTGAAATGCCACGTTGTTGTTGTTGCAATTATTATGATTATTGTATCGTTAAGTCGTTAACTTATTCATGTTCAATCAAGTCGTAATGAATCCGTATAATGGAATTGTTATTTCGCCGATTCATTTTTGGAATTTTATTCTATCACGATAAGTTGTTCAACATTTGTATCAACTTTTTATAGCGTTTCGACGTTCATCTGATTTAATTAGGCAAGGTAGATCAAACAGTGACCGTGCTAGATTATGAATTTATGATTATATTGACTAACGTTGGGAGCTGTAATACACCACCTACGGGATAATAAAGAATTCAGTTTTATTATTTATTGAAAAATTATGTACGTTCTCATTTCATCTTGATTGCGTACGATTGAAGGGATTGTGCAGTTTATAATTGCCTGTGCTTTAATTACATTGTAGGTATTTCTAGATGTTTAAGAGACAAACAATGTAGTACAAGGAAAACAAGCGATATAAGTATAGGATAAAATGTGAAGTTGTAAATTACCAAAATGGAGAAATGTTTTCTAAACATGGAAATATACGAAACTAATGACAAAAATTAACCTTTTACCATTCTTATTTCAGAACATTTCGTTGTTCATACAATATACATACAGCGTTTTAATAAATTCGCCTAATGGAAGACACGAAAAATTGAAGAACTTCTATACATGTACCCAGTTTAATATATATATACACCAACTTTAGGTAAATTTAACAGCGACATTAAAGGTGCTACTTATATATAAACGTGGGGGTGTAAAGACTTTAGATTCGTAAATAGAGATTTCAAAAAGCTCTAAAGATAATAATGTTTCATATAAATTGAAATATTTTTCATAACCCGCCGCCATATTATACCCGCCATTTTGAACTTTGAAAATCCGACTTTTACTAGATTTATATGATCAGCGAGCCCAAAAACATTCCAATACATCGCGAGCCAACATTTTTCCATCATTTTTTTTTTTTGTTTGTTTTTAAAGAAATTAATAAATACATATTTGCACAGTTGCCAAGTCAGTGTTTTCTTTTACGCGTCGCAGTAATGACGCCATTTTTAATTTTAAATCCTGCCTTTTTTCAAAACGGCATACCCATCACTCTTTTATTTTATCTACGAATAAGGAAAAAAGACGCGGATATTCAATCAACTACCCTCAAAGAACCACTGATATAATCGATTCCATAAAAATTCGACGGTTCAAAAAAAAAGTTTGATCAGCCATATTGGGTCCGCCATTTTTAATTTCTTCAAAAATTCAAAATGGCAGATCCAATATGGCGGAAATAAACGTTAAAAAATAATTTATTCATTTTCATGACGCTTATCGGTATTGGGGAGTTTTTGGGGTCGATGGTTACAAATTTGATTCAGATTTTAAAAATTAAAAATGAAAGATTCAATTGGGCGGGAAAATTTCAAACGTTCGTCAATGTTTATAAAAATTATATTGTTTTAGGGTCGCTATAATTACGAGCCTAATGTTGTATTTTTAAAATCAGGATAACGGAAGAAATAATATGTAAATTTATTCGGAAATATTTGTAATCTATTTTCCAAATTTCGGGAAAGAAAACGTAAAAGTACTGGTGAATGATCAAGTTTTTCGGATTTCTAAATCCGTATGTGTTTGAAAATATGAAATTCGAAATATAGAAGAATAATCACCTGTTATCAGATCGCAAAAATAAAAGGTATCGCCATTTCTAGGATCTACCAAGAGGAGGTTACAGGTAAGACCTCATTTTATTTTTTGTATTTTATACTTTTATGTTATGTTTTTTTGAAGTTTTAAGTATTTTTTGAATGTAAACAAAAAACGTATAGGCATATATAAATTTCGATTAACGTTTTTTTTTTTCAAATTGATAGTTTTCTCAAAAAAAATAAAAGTGTGGATTTTTTCGAAAAAAAAACTACCATTAAAATTTAAATTGGAACAATTTAAAAAAATTTCTCCCAAATTCGATCGTGCTCTTTTAAGATACTGCAGTACAATCATTTTTCAAACTTTCTGAAGGTTAATATAAAAAATGAACAGATATATATATACCGATTTGTGAATCCTTTTGTAAAAGGACATATTTATACCTTCATGCGTGACGCCTATTTCTGATTGATTGCTCGATTCCTCGCAAACGTCACGCACTTTTGCCAATGTGACACGTCATTTATCACGTGAAAATCGACGAGAAAATACCCGCACGATGCGAGAAGAGGCAAAAGGAACAGAAAATTATAAGCAACGAAGACTCGTAAAAAACAATTTTTAAATTCATAAAAAAAAAATGATGAAATTACGAAATAATAATAATTTCGGTAAGTAATAAAAATTGGATGTATCCAAGATAATTGACATGCGCGAATAACATTCATGAAAAATGGATTTAAAAAACTCAATTGAAGAAGAATAAAAAAAAATGAAAAAAAAAATACAAATTTAACGATTAAAAATGATGGAAAATTGTAAAAAATAAAAAATCAAAAATAAAAAATGTTATAATAAAATTGAGAGAAATTCGAATTTTAAATTACCAAAAACATATTGTGTACATTTTGTCATTTTTGAAAATATTTGTCGACTTTCGTCAAGTTGTTAGCACTTGATTTTCTATATATCATCTGATGTCGACGAACATCCAATAATTGATTTCTTCCTGGTAGAAAATCATACAAATGTATTAAAATTTCCAGAGTCTTACAAAAAAATATTATATTAATTATGCTTATATAATCATTAAAATTACGACCGATTAATTGCATTTTGTTTAATTTTAATATATTTTTTTAAATTTTTGTATACATATATGTCATTATTTTTTTCAAAATGATTTCTTCCCAGAAAATCAAACAAATATATCAAAATTGGAAAAATCGATAAAAACCATATTAATCATTAAAAATATTTAAATTTCCCAAAAATTATTGATAAAAAAGCTGCTCTCTCTCTCTCTTTCTTACTTTAAAAAAAAGATTTTATTTACAAATTAAACAGAAAATCAACGAATCCTCACTTTTCAGTAAATTTAACTAAATATTGGTAAACAAGACATTCAGCATTATCACAATCCCCAGTCCACCATATAATGTAACAATTATGTAATATTAATGTAACATTCATGTAAGAAATGACCATGAAACATTTCTTACATTATATATATATTGTTACTCGTTGTGTTTACCGGGTACATCATAATTAATTCATATATAATTAGTTACACGTTTTTATCAATTTTTTTTATCAATTTTATCAATTTTTTAAGTGTATAAAAGGACAACCTTTATCAATTTTACAGAATAATTGATTACGTCAAAAAAACAATTGGTTCCATCAAGAAATAGAAAAAGTCCATATATATATATATATATATATATATATATATATATATATTTCATAAATTAGATTATAGTCGAATCTAAAAGGTCGTTAAAATCTTACAACAGAATATTTATATTTCATAAAATTATTATTATGGAATATAATTTCGTTGAATCTTAATAACCTATGAAATATTTATAATTATATCGACTGTTTATTAAGTGGAATCTATACTTAAACATTTGATTGACTTTTGTAAGATATTTATTAAATTCTACTAAATACGTAGATTTTATATATATTATATTATATTATATTATAACTATATATATTATATTGATTAACTGTAATTTTGTCAGATTAACTTCGAGTATTTCATTAATTTTAATCATTTATCGTGTAGTAGAGGAATTACTATTTCAATTATAAATTAATAATAATTAAATTATTACATAATGAATAAATTTTATTAAATACGTAATCCGCCATTTCATTAATTATACAGGTATAGTTTATCAACTAAATATTTTCAGTTAATCTAATAAACGTGTAATGTAAAAATATTTTAATCGACAGAATACATAATCTGCTTTGATTTTGATGATCTAGAAAACCTGAAAATAAGATTCTTATAATTATATATATGGATTTACGATTTGCTGTCTGCGTGCCACATTTGAAGTGAAGAACTTCGGGTCACTTCTGGTATATACTTCGTTCCATATATTTTCCCCTTCGCATATATACTTATTTATTAATGTATGATTAATTTCACTCTCATATCTTACCCACACACGTTGTATATAATATTAATATACATACAATGTAATAAACGCTCGCTATATACACAAGTTCGATCATTCATCGATAATTTCAAATCAGTCGCATAATTGATATAATATGAAAATTCTGTACACACAATATATATATATATATATACACACACACATAATTTTATAGAAGGGTGGTTACGAGGACATTTTTTGGAATGTAATGGTAGTTATGGGGGACATTTGGTACTTACGAGGACTGTCCCTGTAATATTTTTTACACAACGGTGGATCCGAGGACTTTCAGGTTACACGATGCGGAACCTGATATCCATGCAAAAATGCGTTCCAGGCGGGTTGTGACAGTTAGGTTAGGTTAGTTTTTAAGCGGGGGGATCCGGGGGGGAAAGGCCCCCCGCTAGGCATGTTGTGTCCGCCCTCCCCCCTCTCCGCCCCCTGCGGGGGCGAAAACAGTATAGGGGATTCCCCGCCCTTAAAATGTTGCTTCGCAACGTTTCAACGGATAGTGCTCGTAAACCACCCTTCTATACAATTATATATATTTATATATATAAATATACTCACTCGTCAAATTTTGCACCACTTGCGTATAAAAAGAATTATATATTAATATGACGCCATCTGTTGTCGCTAAAATATAAAGTTCAGTTATATAGTAGAATATCCCTGCAAACGCAAAAACTAATAACAGTTATAGCAATGTAATATTTATATAATTGTTATTTGTTACATAAATGTTACATATAGTCATTATGTACCTGTTACTTTTGTATTTGCTGCATGTATATAACAATTATTATAGCAGTAACATTAATAATTTATATTTGTTAATGTTAATCTTAATTACGCAAATTAAAGAATTATGCATTTTTCAAGTAATAAAACAAAACAAAACACTTTCTTTTATGGTTGATTATATGGGCGCATATATATATAGAAAAATTTCTTTTCGAGGATAATTGTCCGGATAGTCCCCTCCATATGTTATATAAATTATACGATTTTTTATTTAAAGTGTTGCAAACTTGCACTCTCTCTATTCCACCAATCTATTTATAGTTTTTCTAACAAGTGTTAGTTTGACAAATTCATTTGATAAATTTTACTGCATTGTTCTTTTTATTGAAACTCTATAAAAAATATCAGAACATAAACGATTTCTTTCTCCTAATTGTATAAATATGCAAAACGCATAGTTCAAGGACCAAATGTGGCAATATACCGTTAGTTCCAGGTCTTTTGCATAGTTCAAGGACCGTCCCGGA
>JAPYZR010003613.1:57-15821 GCA_030522945.1 Trichopria nigra
CCCCCCCCGCTAGGCATGTTATGTCCCCCCTCCCTCCTATCCGCTCCCTGCGGGGGCGAAAACAGTATAGGGGGTTCCCCGTCCATATAACGTTGCGAAGTCCTTGAACTATACGTTTTGCATATTTATATATATGTAAATGTATTGTTTATCTTTTCAAGGGCAGTCTAATTGTCCGTTATACTTTTAATGCGTTTTTAAACTGTTTTATTTTTAACTGATGCAAGTGTTATCTATATGCCCTAATAGAACCGAACCATATGGCCAGGGTTCAGTGTTGCTGTAAGGTTATTGTCAACCTTGGTTCGTTTCAACAAGCGATATCATTATATGGATAGACTGGAGTGAACTGCGGAAGAAACTGATTCTGGTATCATAAGGAATCATACCCGAACTGATCCATATTCGGTAGACATATTGTCTTTTTGTTCAAGTGTTTTGGACGCAAATTATTGTCGGGCACGAATATCGGTCGTTCAAATGGACTGTCCAGTAGTAGTAAAACATAGGGTTGACTTCTTTACAGCTTTTCTGTTTCTAGATAAACATGTTGCAATGTAAATTGTTCCTAAATTCATTTACAAAAATATAAAATAGAATAAACATCTGTAACACATTGAATCAAAAATCGTTTAATGTAACATATAGAGGGGATTGTCACTTGCTATTAATGTTGATGTAATGTTGACAACCTTAAAACAACATTGCATAACCTTGCCTTAAGGTTCGATGCTATTAGGATAGTCATCTTAAATACGGATTATTTGACTAATCCATTTAGTATACACAACTTCTGTTTTTTCTTTTGTCGTCTATATCGACCATACTATCTATATGGATTATCTTCATTAATTAAAAAATGTTTAATAAACCATCGTGCATAAGACGACTAAAATATTATTGCCCGCCGAATATTGTTTGCCCAGTCTCTTAAGCTGCAGCGCATCAGGTGCAACGTATGTAAAGATGAGGGGGCGTGATCAGATTAGTATATAAATTATCTATAAATGTGTCCACTTATGGTCAGTGATGTATCGTTAAATCAAGATCAATGAGTTCGTCGAGGGCCTTTTGAAAGAGACAACATCAGGGGGACTCCCCGCACAGCTGGAGCAGCAGCCGCAGGGGGGTTCCTTTGCGGGTCGACGTGCGTGAAAATCGTGTATAAAAAAGAGGGCTAAACGCGAGGAGGGTGCTTTGCCTATATAGGGAGAGTAGGGTTGAAGGGGGGGACTGATGAAAATGTGGCACAAGGCAGGATGTGCGCAGGGCAGCGAGTGGCACGGCCGGAGGGACAATATCTCGCACGTCCGTGGCGCGCATCGATCGGGCCTTGCGCGTTCGAGGGATGCTGGCCATTCTGATCTGAACCCCTGAAACACCATCCACCCCAGTCAATGTCGCGATTCAAGTTTTCGTAATTCAGAGCCTCGGCCTCGCGGTAGAACGTACGACGGCGAGCCATGTGCCACCGCGATCCCCGCAGCAGCAGCAGCATCATCATCAGCTAAATCCAAAGTGACCAGCTCGTCCCCGTCTCGTCGACGCCTGGACCAGTCGCCTATACATATAGCTCATATGCAGGAGGACCGCGAGATCGCCTGCGAAGATTATCACCCCCTCGAGTTCCACGCGACCTCCAGTGACGAGATAAGGTCGACGGACCTCCTAGGGATCGCTTAATTTTGAGGAAATCCATCGTCGAGGTAATTAAGTGTCCCAATAAGTGTGTACCAACGATGTTCATGGAATACGTCACCCATCATGGTCCCGAATACGGTTCCAGACATGATCGGAATCTCGTCGTGTATATAATGGTTCAAACCTTTTCTCCGTGTCGAAAGATTTTCGATCAGACAAATGCAAGGTCGAAATATAATGCCCATCTTATATTTTGGATGCTTGCTTCGCGGTAGTGTTGTTCGAATGCGCCTATTAATGTCATTGTACTGTTTTTTTGGTGGAATCAACTAGTTTCTCTGGTTACCGACGTCTCAGAGGTGGTTTCATATTGACCAAGTCCAGCTGGATGGATTGGATTGACGGGACACTATACATGGACTTTGATGGAGTCCAGTTTGTGTCAGGTGAAATCCAATCCATTTAACTGGGATTTTGGCAATATAGAGTATAGCGCTGGAAGAACAACCACAACAGACATTAAACGGAAAATGATTGACGAGTACCAGAAAAGTGTCAGAAAAGGGATTGAAAATAATAGCAAAGATTCAGATACTCATGTAAATGGATCGTCCTCTGTCATTTTCCATTCAAACTATTATGACTCTTCAAATCCTTTTCCATTCACTATAGGCTTACCTTTATCGAGTGCAAAGCGAATTCTTGAAATATCGCAGTGGTTTTGGATTTACATCGAATCGAATTCGTCGGGCAATTTGACCCAGTAAACGAAAATGGATAGAGATTCATGGAACTTGATTGAATTTCGTACGCGCAAATCTGGATTTAGCAAATCTATTTCAATTCTGCATTCCGTCGTAACCTTCGAGTAAATTATGACCAGCCACAGTTTGCACCTGAACTGGAAATCAATTACAAGATGGAAGTTACAGTCAATCGATTTTAATTTTCAACAAATATGATTCATTGGTTTTGCTCCTGATTCAATTGAATCTTTCGTACATGGTGCAATAAGAATACGTAAATTTGTTTAAATTCATGACGCATAATTAGAAAGTGTATTTCTCAATATAGTGTATTTTTTTAAATCGATTCATTTCAATACTTTTGAATTTCTTTGAACCTTTAATACATTTGTAGAATTGACAAACATTGGAAAGTATTCGGTGTTGTTTCCTCGAATCTTTCTAAATTCCTTTTCGTTTTTTGAAAGTCAACAAATTGGATTTAAGAAGAATTGAAAGAATTACAAATTTGAATTCTTCTTGAATTCACGCACGTGTCAATCCTTCATCGTCTATTCTGTGGGTTATTGATGGGATCTTATGGAAAATGTACTCAAATGCAAATGTTCCAAATCAAAAGTATATCGATTCAAAATCATTTTTAATCCCCCGGCATAGAGGGACAATTTTCAAAATGGCAGTTCCAATATGGCCGACCAAAAGCTTTGCCACTCTCGCTGTTTGTCATAAGCTCTTATTTTTCTGGATCATTATTTACTTCTTGCCTTCTTTTTATCGGTGTATCTCTCATTTCCGTTAATCTATCTTCAGATTTTTAACTTTACAAAACAAAAAAAAAAAACAGATTTCTTAATTCTTTTAGCCTGTAACATTTTAACATGCACCACCAGTGATATTATATTTTTACTTTTAAAAAGTGAGTTGCACGGCAAATAAAGCCATTTTCATTTTAACAAAAATAAAATGTAGCAATGGAAAGATTGACTAAAATTTAAGTACGAATAATGAAATTGTTAACTTATAAAAGGAAAAAATCACTGCAAATATTTTTTTATATCGTTATTGTGCGTTATATAACGGAGGAAAACATTAAAATGCGATTTTTGTTAAAAAAAAAAACTGACAACTTTGAAAATGGAAATGAAAAATTAAATTTACTTTATATACTCATATGTAAAAAGTTAGCCGATTTGCAGTAGTTTAAAAATTAATTTGTAGCAAATTTCAAAAACAATAAAGATGTTATATGTATACATAACAAACTTCATCCTGAACTGTTTACTGAAAATCGAAATTCATCAAATTTCAAAATCTTTAAATTGGAGAAAATTTGAACTGGAACACTGAAAATAGTGAAGATAATTAATAAAATCTATTATAAATAATAAAATCTAAAACTTTCTAAAGTAGAGAACATACATTTCAAACATTTTAAAAACGTTCGAATAAAAAGCAATAAGAAATTTTTGACATTTAAATGGATTTAAATAAAAAAAGTAATGATTCCTTAAAATTGAGGGTAAAATATAGAATCAAGATTCATAAAACATACAGTATTGAAGATTTAAATTCTGAATCCATTCAAATCCATTTTCCATTATTGGTTCCGTTTATTGGACATTGTTTGTTTAACATTCTTATCTCATGCGTGAGAAATATATACCCTATACTAAAAATTCCCATGTGAAAATTTGACGTGAAATCTCATATAAGAAAATGTTTTTTGGAATGACAAAAATTCTGGTATATTTTTTTGGATAATTTTAACCATGAGAGAAACATGTTTCACTGTAATAGAAATCCATTTCAAAATTCCCATATGGGTCTTCTATTACAATAAAACAGATATTTTTTCTTGTTTATAATAACCGTCTAAAAAAAATCCTATAATTTTTTTTAATTCTAAAAAGCAACATTTTCGTCTGTGGGATTTCACGTCAAATTCCCATATGGGATCCCAGTTAGAAATTATTATATATTAAATTGCCTTTATAAGTACTGTCAGTATATTACTGGGAAAAAGTAATATAAGAGGGCGTCCTTATTGTCTTCCGCAGAATAAATTTTTAGTATCTATAATGATACGCCTATAGCGATTGTTTAAGCGTATATCATTGAATATCAGCAAATTTTTATTGGACTATATTATTGTCTATAATGTTTCTACACGATTTTAACGCAGTTCCATTATAACATTTAAATAACATTTTTTAGACATATAATATAAATATTTCAATTGTTTGCAAATAATTTTGAGATAATACAGCTTCGACTTATTACGAATATTTCTTTAAATTGGAGAAAATTTGAAAAACTGGAAGACTGAAAAGTGAAGATAATTAATAAAATCCATTATAAATAATAAAATCTACAATTTTCTAAAGTCGAGAACATATACTTTTCAAACATTTTAAAAACTTTCGAATATAAAGCAATAAGAAATTCTTGACATTTAAATGGATTTAAATAAAAAAAGTAATGATTCCTTAAAATTGAGGGGAAAATATAGAATTCAGATACATAAAACAACAACAAAATAATTAGACGCCCCAACCAACTCGCTTAGTATTCTGAACGCTACAAAAAAAAAAAAAAAAAATATTTAATAATTACAGTATGTTTTATGTCGGCGTTCGAAGACATAACTTAACGAAATGAACTATTTTCACTTAGTTGAGTTCGAATAGTTCAGTCAACAATGTCATTCAATTGAGTTTACTACTTTTAATATATAACTGGTTGAAACAACAAATAAATTGTTTAGTCCTCCTAATTATGTTAGTTGGGATGCTCTTGTTTTCCAAATAATTACAAATGGTAGATTGAACTAAATGAATTTTTTTACATTTGATCTACTAACAAACTAAGAAATCTCCAACCAATAAAAAATTAGTTATTTCAACCAAGTCGTTTTTTCCGTGTTCATTAAAAACTGAAAGTGAAATTTCGCTAAACATTTTTTTAGTCATTATAGATACTTTTTATAACTTCAGAAGTCAATATTACAATTGTTTTCAATTATAAATTATATTATAATTATAATTATATGAATTATATAAATATAATTATGTAAATATAATTATATAAATATAATTAATAATTATAATTATATAAATATAAATATTTTTAAACAAGCTAACAACATTCTCGCCTATAATAATTGTGAATTGGTCCCCCTGAAATTTGACGTACATTCGTCAAAAGTACTCGTAAAAGCGCCCTAAAGTAGATTTGCTTGAAAATGAATTAACTCTATTATTATTTAGGTTAGGAATTAACGTTATCGACCGAACCGCTTTAGTAGCTTTTATACTCTTGCTTTGCTATATTGTAACATTTTAATAATCATAAACAAAACGATTAAGTACAGATCCCATTAAACCATAATTAAAACTTTCTTTTTGGTAAATTGAATGTACGTATTGTAGCGCCATTTACAACTTTAAAACGTATATGTATCCATTTTTTTCTATTTAATAAATGCAGTGATCCCGATCATTATACAATTGATGTCCCGTATCATTATACAATTGTTTTAACGTATATATAGCCACAACTCAACATTCGTAATTTCATCTAAATCCAAATGTCGATAAGATACATATAAAACGAAACATCTCACCCCGCTGTTATGATGTAGCAGCGTTAAAGCGTGTAAAAAGTTTGCGCTCGAAACGTAGTAACAGGATTAGGATTTGCTAAATAGTTGAAACTGGAAATTGGCGTTATTGATTTTCTTTGGAATTCTCGCAGGAGGCATTGTTATGCTTCATTAAACGACCGTATCAGAGGGGGATCTTTCAATAGAGGGTTAAATTTGTTGAATCATTTTTTTTTTCTTAAATCCGAATCAAAGATTAATTTTTTAAAAGCATTTTAATTTTACGGAGAGTTTAGGGAAATAATTAGAGAGGAAATTTACCACGTGACATTTATTTCATCGCCTTGTAATTCCAGATACATCGAAGATGACGCATTTCCGTGGCTATTATATCCCCTCGTTCGGGGCAACGATGAACGTCGCCTGGGAAGCAATAAAGACAAAATGGCCAGAGAACAGTCCCTGCATGGAACTGATTCGTGGGCCCAGTACTGGTCCACCAAGGCCCGGCTACGGCCAGGCGGCCGAATTTCACGAGTTTAACGAAGGGGGCGAGTGTGCGGAGATGACCACCATGAATGGTGACCATGGAGGTCAAAGTAACGTCGCCATGGCCGAGGATTCTTTCAGTTATCAAAGAAGCGGGTGAGCATCCGAATTAGACATTTTTTTTATTTACTCGTTTTTTAATATAGTATTGGAAGTAAAATCAGACTTAATTACTTTTAGGGAAAAGGCCCGAGCTGGCAGTCTTAGCAGCGGAGGCTTCAGTGAATTTGACGAGGGTGGAGGTGAATTCGGTGGTTCAGGGGTGAAGATCAACGAATGGCAGGCTGCCTGGAACGTTACTAATGCTATTCAGGTATAAAAATTGAATTTGAAGGGTGAACGATTTCGCTTATTCCTTTCGAGGGTGATTAATGTGACAGCGGTCGCTAAACGAAAATTTTATGCGATGTATATGAAAACAACTGACAATGGTTCAATTTTAGGGAATGTTCATTGTATCATTGCCATTTGCCGTACTTCGGGGTGGCTACTGGGCGATATTCGCCATGGTCGGAGTAGCTCACATTTGCTGCTACACCGGCAAGATCCTCGTCGAATGCCTGTACGAGATCGACCCAGTAACCGGTCAGCGTGTGAGGGTGCGCGACTCTTACGTAGCCATCGCCAAGGAGTGCTTCGGTCCAAGGGTCGGTGCCCGAGCTGTCAACATCGCCCAGATCATCGAGCTCCTGATGACCTGCATTCTTTACGTGGTGGTTTGCGGGGATCTCATGATGGGTACGTTCCCGGAAGGTGCCATAGACACCCGTAGCTGGATGATGCTCATTGGTATGTTTCTGCTGCCGCTGGCATTCCTGAAATCGCTGCACCATGTTTCCCTGCTAAGTTTCTGGTGCACGATGGCCCATCTTTTCATCAATGCGATCATCATCGGTTACTGTATTCTTGAGATCGGTGACTGGGGGTGGTCGAAGGTGAAATGGACCATTGACATGCAAACTTTTCCCATTTCCCTCGGTGTGATCGTTTTCAGTTACACCTCGCAGATTTTCCTGCCGACTCTGGAGGGCAATTTAATCGATCGTAGTAAGTTCGATTGGATGCTGGACTGGAGCCACATAGCGGCCGCTGCCTTTAAGTCCCTCTTCGGCTGGATCTGTTTCTTAACGTTTCAGAACGATACCCAGCAGGTGATTACGAACAATCTGCATTCAGCAGGTTTCAAGGGTTTAGTCAACTTCTGCCTGGTGGTAAAGGCCGTGCTGTCCTATCCGCTGCCTTATTACGCCGCCTGCGAGCTCCTAGAGCGCGCCTTCTTCCGAGGCCGACCCAAAACGATCTTCCCAACGATCTGGACGGTCGACCGGGAGCTTAAGGTCTGGGGCTTGGCGTGGCGCGTCGGCGTCATCACCTTCACCATCCTCATGGCTATCTTCATACCACACTTCAGTATCCTGATGGGCTTCATCGGCTCCTTCACCGGGACCATGTTGTCCTTCATCTGGCCCTGCTACTTTCATCTCAAACTCAAGCGAAACTCGATGGAATGGGGTGCAGTGGCCTATGACTGCTTTGTTATCTTCCTCGGCGTTCTCTTTGGCGTAATCGGAGTTTACGATTCCGGCAAGGAGCTGATCAGAGCCTTTGAGATAGGCTTACCCTTTTAGACCATTCCCTCACACGACGCGAGTTGCGAAGTTTTTTTTCCTATGCCTGATCGTTAAATCTATTTGTTCGGCCATCCGAATAGCTTTGTTCGCGCCCGGTGAACGATAAACTATAAATGGCTGAAGAAGCAGCTGAGGTAATCGTATTTTCGGTTCAGCAATTAATGAGTTAACGTCCAATGGATCGTGCTTTCGTTTGAATTTTGGACATTTTTACAAATCGTTAAATGAACGACTAATCATCCAAAGTGATTGATTATACAGAAGCGTATAAATTTTCAAAAAGAACAAATTAGTCGGGTACCATTTTTTCAACGAACGTTTGATTTTAACCAATCAATTCTGAGATTTTAAGAGTGGAAATGAATAGTTTCAACTATTATTGAGCGATGCTAATAATAGGCGAAACTGCTGGCTGTACTAGAGAATCCTGTCAGTGATCGCTTTCAATCAACCCGATAATTCTAAATTTCTTCAGCTTAGATTGAACATCAACCAAAGTTTTAACTGACGAAATTAATCGTAAGCATATTATTTATTATTTTGTAATACATGTACATATTGTATAATATATATATGATATAGTTCCAAACCTGAATAACGTTCAAGTAACGTATCGTAACGTCTAGTGCATCAGTGTTATTCTTATTTCCTCTAATCGAGGCACAGTGCGAATGATTTTTAACCATTTATATACTTTCCTAGGAGTACCTGAGTTGAAATGTTTATTTATATTCAAAAGTACGATTATAAAGCTCCATCCCGATAACATTACCATCAGATAAGACTTGTCCCCTGGATAGTCAGTCGTAACTAACCCGAATAACGAGGTATTTGATAAGCTCCATGGAAGAGACGTCCAAGGATTGAAGGAAAGGTCACGGATGGAGTGATCTTGGTCATATTTTGGAGGGAGCACTGTAGATTAATTTCTCCTTTTATACAGATTTTTCATTTACTTTTTATCAAGTAAATTGTAAGAGATTCGTCTCGTGCACCGCGTTTCTGATCAGAAACTTAACTTCTCAGAATTGAGTAGTTGTTGTTGTTTTTTTCTATTATTTGTATAATTGTCGAATCTTTCGACGCAAGTCTATTATGAGCGTTGGGAATCTCGACGGGAACTATATCAGTATTAGCGAATTCATTACCTAGATTACGAAACGTTCAGGCTATTGTTATTGACGGGTACTGGGCCGACCCTTTGATTACTTTTACTTTTAAGTCGAGGGTGGCGCTTTGCGATGTTTTTGTACATGCCTCTTAGTGTTTGCCGAGCGAAAGCTATACGGTGCTCGCCGGTGCGACTCGGGGACGCTCTTTCTCTCTTTATCCGATGAAAAGAACAACGCGTCGGTGACACAGATTTTTTCGCGCGAGGGAAACTGAATTTTCATATCAGAAAAGTTTTCTTTCTGCAATGACAGGCCAAACGTACAAATTCAAACTGGTGAAATTGGATTCGCCGTAGTCGAACGTACTATTATTATAATAGAGGACGATGACAATACCGTAGGTATTCAGACAATAATTATTGGCATTGATTTACAACGTCAATTGAAGAAGATGCTTCTTCGTCGAGGGAATGTACTACACTGGTCAACATTATTGTAACGAATATTTTCACCGAAACTGCCCCAGTAAATTTTTTTTTGCTGAATTAATAAGTTAAACGAGCTTCATTGTGATTGCAAAGTCCTGGTAAAAATTTAATGCTTTATAGTGGTCTCGAAGTGTTTCCTATAACTTCAGCATGACTTTCGAACGAATGGATCGAAACCCAAAGTATGATTCCAGACTTTTGTCAGATTTTACTATTTTTGAACACTTCCAAAGAATTTCAAGTACGATTTTTTCCCACTCCGTGAACGCATTATGAAGTGTTCAATTTTTGCCAGGCTGGCAGTCCTCATGATGGACGAGAAGGAATAAAATTCTTGCTTCAGGGTGAGAATCAATGACTTGGATGTGCAGTTAATGCGATCCACCAGTCCAGAAACACCCCTCAAAAAAAAAATTCAGAGTAAAGACAAAAATAAATCAGAATCGATATTTTTATTTCCTGATGAGGAAAGAAATGATTTTGAACCGTGAGATGTACGTAAACGAAGCAATATTAAAGATTATGTATATGATAGCATAAGAAAATGTCGCAAACGAAAGATTCCTATGAACTTTGTCTGTTCGGAATGATAGACTGTAGATACTTTTAACTCGATTTAACTTTGGATTCACTTTTAAAAACTTCGACGAAACAATACTGAACGTATATCAATAACTCATGTCTTCCATGAAACAACGAGTGTCAATTAAAATGTTAAGGGAACCACGTTTCCATATAATTTGTATTTGTACATTTGGATTTGGAATGTTTTCGCAAAAAATGAGGAATCGCCGCTTGAATCCGTTAAAATTCCGAGCGTGTTCTTTTCATCGAGATACTTACGCGGTGTCGTCGCCTTAGACAATGAGAGGCTTTAAGTAGTTTCGCATCGAGTCTTATAGTATTTAGCTCCTGATGCGATGATCGTGACAATATCAAAAGTACACTTAAGGGTCAATGTCTTCCAGTATTAGAAAGCGTGAGAGCGTTGAAGTGAGAGCCGATAAATATTAGATGGCGAATGCATATATGTAGCGATGAAAAAGTGGCGATGCATATTGTACAAGTTACACCTATTGTTAACTAGGTTCTGAATTTTATAACTGTATTGAGAATCTTCTAATTTTTATGTAAACGTTGAAACGCAATGAGAAAACGCGAGGGACTGCAGGTCCAATGACTGGGCGGTGATCATTTGAATATCACTATAGCGATATGATTTTTTTAAATTTGCGTTAGTGAAAATCCTACAGTTATGGGTACCTCATTGTAAAAAGAGAAAAAACAACATTTGTACAATATTACTTGAAACATTCCTGAGACTGGTGTCAGTTCTATATTTTTTTTGTTCAGAATACTTGTACGTTTCAATACCCGAAATGCGAAATTCAAAAAAATATTTTGAATTTGCTGAAAAACGCAACGAGGAAATACAGAATAACCACCATGTCATTGGACCCCTGCACGTTTCTCGGCGTTCTTGGTCGTATTATATACACCGAGGAATGGGAAATAAGGGTATTTTTACATTACGAATATGTCTATGTCACGATTATTAGAATGAATTGAGATCCAAGGTAGAAACGTCAAATACGAAATTTGATAAATGAAGGTCCAGTCAATACATAATGTGAAAACTCCATGCTATTAAATTACATCAAACTTCGAGCGATGCCCTAAAGAACGAAAATTTCGTAAAGTTTTACCATTTTCTAAAAACGCTCCTGTATAATGTCGCCATCTGGTGACGTACAAGAAATCTTGCGCGACAATTTTGAGGTTCGACATTTTGCCGCCAGGTGGTACTCTTATGACTTAACGAAACAACTCCAAAAGACGATAATGATAAACAAGTGATCGTGGCAAGTCTATAACAGTAATTGTAAAATGTCCTTTTTTCGTCACTCCTTAATATACATATTATATATATACACGTATAAATATCGTGGATTGGAAAAGGTATATAAATTATGTAAAATCGCGTAATGTAGTTAATATCCGACGTCTTCCGAGGTCTGCGAGAGTCGCAGATTAAGTGATTAGCAATAAGGTAGCGACGATCCGAATGTCCTTGATCCAACAAGACATTAAAATGCGTTCAATAAGTATACCTTTTTTACCTTCGGGGAAATGTGAAGGACATCACATGCAAATTTCATATTTCCTTTTTTAAACCTTGTTTGATAATTTTAATATTATTTCAGAGCGTATTTTCTTTGTACGTATATATAAATGTAATTTGATCGACTACACGTTTATGCGCAACCCTTTCAGGCATTGAGGGAGTTTTTGAAATCGTTATATTATAAGTAAAAGGTACTTGAAATATACTAATTCTAAGCGACAATAAATACAATAATGTTATCAGTCACACCTGTAAACGGAAATAATGCGGACGCGTGATGCACTCGTATTATAAGCTGCACAAAAAAAGTTATTAATATATATACAACGTTGATGCACACTGTTATATTAACACTTTTACTGTATATAAGAAAGATTTCAGTAGCGCGTATATATTTAAAACATATATATTTGTACCCTCAAATATGTTTGGCCATTCTCACACCGTTCATGTCTCGAATTCGCCAGGTTATTTTCATGTTTTCCAGTAATTTCTCCTTTTTTTTCACACCGAAATATTTCGATGTATACAACGTCGGATAATATTGCATATCGCGATTCTTTACGAAATTTCAAACGACAAAGTCCTTATTTATATACGAAAATATGATCAGGAATGTGCAATGGCAAACCGCGCATACAAGCCGCGCATCCGTGACATGTGTCATGCGCCGATTTGGATGCGCGGTGCACGAGTGTTCCGATTGGCTCGCTCTAGTCTTTGCACATATATATTTGTAAAGGATTTTTCTGTTTCAAATTTAGTAATAGATACTTTTCTCCGATATTATCTGGATATTGTTGACAATATATAATGTAAATAAAATCAATTCAGGTTTGATGGGGACTTGGTTGAATAAAATGACAATACATATAAATATATGGGAACGAAAGGGATCACCGGTGCTTCCGCAAAAATGAAAATCTTGATGCCTGAAAGGGGTTAATAAACGTCGCGATTTCTTCTCGCGGTTTCGTTTCGAATTGATTTCTGTCGGGTCGAGTGTGTTATTGCAAAATAGGCATAATTTTTATAAACTATTCGAGAATGCGTAAGTGATTTTAACGGATGGATTTCGAGGACGATCGGCCGGTATCTTGCGAAACAACACGTTAATTATCGTAAAAACGAGTCTTCCAATAATGTCTTCCAGAAATACGAGGTGTAATTATATATATATACATAAATATATACATATATTGAATAAATATATATATTATATATTTATGTTGCGGTATACAGATCAAACTAAGCATATTGATTATGTCGATGATAATAGTCTATATATATATAAATATAATATATATATACATGCGCGTTACGGACAGCAGATTATATGAGATGTGGGAAGAATCGTATCGTGATGTGATCGAATAATGCACAATAATAAGTGGAATAGTTCTCTTTGCAACCACATTTCCGGTAGCTTTGAAGCACACGCCGATTATATTCTGCGGACGATATATTACCGTACTTGATGGAACAATTTAAGTAACAAAATTCTCCACAAATGCAAAACACGAAATTCGTCACATTAAAACAATCGTATATAGTGTGTGGTCCGTCGGACATTTCATCTTCTGCAATACCGTGCCGCTATTATTCCCATGCGCATGCGCGTTTTAACGATGAGCGTCGCGGGACCGGTACAAGCCCTATACTTATACTGTATCTAAAGATGAAATGTGCGAACTTGTCCAGTCCCTAACATGGAAAACAAAACTGTCGATTAATGAAACAACTGTAATTTATATAACGCATGAAATTACAGATTGCAATGACAAAAGTAGAGCGTATATCCCAGTAAACGAAAAGGGATTGAAGTTTAAGAAATGGGATTGAATGGGATTAAAACCACTGGAGAAATGTCATGATTGGTTGATATAATCCAATCACGTAATTTTTCTAACAGTTTTAATCCCATTCAATCCCATTTTTTAAACTTCAATCCCTTTTCCAATCCCTTTTCGTTTACTGGGATATGTAATACGCGAGTGAGAACTCATCATCTCGTCCATCAAGTACCGTGTAATTCTACAACAAATCGATTTGTCAATAAACGCAGAGAAAAGGGAAAGGAACAATTCATATCATTCTGTCGAATTCTGAATTGACGAATGACACTGTATTGTCGGGTTATACCAAAACCACATTGAAAATTGTAGCATGGTTTTGTACAAATCTTGAAAAACTGTACCAAGCGATAGGTAAAAAGAAAAACTTGCTTCTTTCTTTTCTTTCCCTGTGATTAATTAGTATTAGCGTAAGAAATCATTGTATAAGAAACCTATTGTTGCGTCCCTTGCCCTTTTACGTTATACAAAAGATTGAAAACGAGGCGCGCTTACGCAATTCCTTATGACGGGACGAAGCGCGAGATAGAGAAACCGACTGAAGAAAAGTCAGCAATATAATAGGAATGTCTAAATTTTTAGCATTTTTATTGCATTTACGTGGAAATTTTTCGGCGAAATTGGTAAATCAGTTATATCGGATATATAAATATATATATAAATATACGACAAAGGTTCATTAACGAAATATTCGACGAATTATCGCGTCACAAATGAACATTTAATTGTAATAGGCGTTTACCACATGTGCAATGTACGGGGCTTCCATATTATGAGATTGATGACTACAAAAATATATAATACTGAAATTTTACATGTCTCGTCTTTTGACTTTCTTTACAGAGGAGTAAAACGTGGCAACGAAATAATTACATGCAGGGTGTCAAAAAACTATGGACACGCCTGAAAAAAAGACTTTGAATATACAAAGTCAACTTAAATACAATCAAAACGATGATCTGTCGGTGACCTTGAATTTGACCTTGACCTTGACCTTCAAGGTCAGGATTTAAAGGTCAACGTGATATTTCTCTAAATAGTAATATATATATATATATATATATATATATATATGTATATTTGACCTCGGATTCTAAAAGAGCCGGAATTTTACGCACGAAAACGTATAGATTTTATATTTCGTAAGAATGTGATATACTTCCGAAGATAGAGATAAAAGTCAAACGCTTCCACACATTCACACACGACAAAAAAAGCTTCCACAATACCTGCTTTCTTTTAATTTTTCAGGATTTATATGGTCGAATAAATGTAAGGGTAGGGTTGGGGTGCAATGACCTTGAGAATCTTGACTTGAAGTTAATTTTCAAGGTTATCCGGAGGTTAGAGTAATTTTTTTTTTCTGCGCGATTTTTTAACGATTGACCTTTATTTAATCTCGGAGATTCTTACGCTCTTAAAAGTCACGTTGACCTTCAAATCTTGACCCCGAAGATCACGCTCAAGGTCAAATTCAAGGTCACCGTCAGATCTCCCAAAACTTTTGTATTTAAAGTTTTTTTTTTTCAGTGCTTGTATGAAATGTATTATTCTTATCTGATGCCATTACCCATGAAACACTTTTCGATACGTCGAAATCGGAGAATAGCGGTATTAAGTTTATAAATGAAATTAAACAAATTACACGTCAAGTAATACGGATGTCAGCACAAATGTTCATTGGGGTAAAAGACAACGAGAAACTAGGAGCTTCGCCCCTAAGTAATACGGATGTCAGCACAAATGTTCATTGGGGTAAAAGACAACGAGAAACTAGGAGCTTCGCCCCTGCGGCCTCCAGCCGCCAACCCCACCAATGGGCTCTGCCCCCTGGACCCCCGGCTCGCTTCGCTCGCAAGATTGTCTTGATTCGTCCCTTCGGACATCAATAATTCAATATACTTCGCGACTGCGGCCTACGGCCTACGGCCGCAGCCGCTCAGTCCATCTTTCGTAAACTTTATAATGTTTATATAATTTAGTCTACAATATGAGTTTAGTCAACCGCAACTATTCCG
>JAPYZR010003614.1:0-13848 GCA_030522945.1 Trichopria nigra
TAAAGATATAGACATATTGAAGATTGTAAAAAGGCTTGAAATTATGGCTGATCAAAAACTTTGAACTTCATCAACACTGCATTACTATTAAGAGGAAGAAAAATTTTCTACAAACATTTTCTTTTTGATTTCCATTTAGTTTTGCAATGAAGTGATTATTTGTGCTACATAATGCAATGAAGTGATTATTGTTAAAAATTTATTTTTATTAGAAAAATATAATGAACTAACTAATTATATATTATTACTAAATTTTTATTGAAAATATGTACTATATTTGACTTTACGTTTTTTACTTCAATGTCAAAAATGGTCATATTTTGATGCATACAAATAATATATATAAATACTATTGCAACAACGAGGAGCACACCGCGGTGTAGTTTTGTATTGAAAAACTAACGGTTCCTTAATGTAAATAAATTATTATAAATTTTGTACAGCTGCGTTTATGTATCGTTTTACAACCCTGATACAAATTAAAGCAAGGATAGTAGCTTTATACATTGTAAAAAAAGCTTTACCAAACCTTTGCTACATTATCACTTAATATAGCTCTTAAAGGGGGTCTAAAGATAGAACAGTTACCAATGTAACCTAGAAAGTAAAAAAGCATAATTTGGACTCTGGTACTATAATTCTATACAGTACAGGTCCTTCAAGAAATACTAGTGAAACCGTATGTATTGTGTAAAATTACAATACTGGAAAAGAAAGTATTTGAATAATTTTAAATTTCCACTTTTTATTATACTTAAATTTCCACTGCTCTATACCTTAAAACCCCTTTAAATAACTATAGAAACATATTGTACTCTTTTCACTTGACTTGAGCTCCAGGAACTTATATTTAAAGGCACATGTAAACAAAAACAAGTAAACCGTTTAATGTTGCCACAAAGTAGTTTAACGGGATACCTTCATCTTCTTGGTAACTCCTAAAAAATATTTATAAATAGTCATTCATTCATAAAATTGTCATCTATTTATACAAGTTTCAAAAGTTACTCACCATCTTTTCAAAGTATTAAAAGGAGACGGCGGATTAATTCCAGGTATATAACTATCTTTATAAATAATTAACCAGGCAAATACCATTGTTCCTAAACCACAAAATGCAGCCCTAAAGAACCAGGCATATTTACTTATCGGTATGACAAGCCGTTCATTCATTAATTCTTTGTAATGACGGGTTGTATTCTCGGATGGCAAAACCTCTTGAAACTTAATCTCGAGATCAGGGAAAGTAAACAAATCTGCAAATGGAAAACATTCGATAAAATTGTACTATTGTTTACATCTTTATTATTGCATAATGAGTACAATGATAAGGAACCGTAATGAAAATGATAACAGCATGAATGGAGATAATATCAACGACTAGTGAATCGAATGCAATTTAAATCTTGGTAATAGTAGCGATATAAAGAAATCAGTGATAAACAGTCAGTAATGTGAACACTTTGGGTCAAGTTCAATGAGTTCGTCAGATTTATTAAAATATATTCATGAAAAGTGAAAATTTTTTTTGAAACTTCGCAATGTAAACAAATGATTGTTTACATTATCGCCATGTTTGTCAAAGTGACAGTTTTTACGAAAATGACTGGTGAAGCAAAGTACATTATTTATTAGCAACTTACCGTTACTGACGTAAGATTTACCGACGAAGAGGCCGACGGAAATGAGAACGAGGATTCCGACGAGGCAGGTGAACTTGAACATTGTCCGATCGGGTTTCCCGGCATCGAATCGCGAATGACGCGAATCGCACGGCACATCAGTAGGATTCACCATTCCGAAGCTGGCGATTTCGAATATAATAATTCGAATCCACCTCGAAACTCCGGAAATCCGTAAGGAAAAACCCGAATTTTCACTCCTTTAACGTATTGTATGTATATTTTTCGGAGGGCAAAACTGTATGTACCCTATACCCACTGATGTGTACATCAGTCAGGTAATGTACATTTTTCGGAGCATTGCGAAAATCAGGAAGCGCATGCGCAAACCGAAAATATACCCGGTGACCCTCGATGCGAAAGTAAAAGTTGTATATAAAGTGTCCTCCGAAAAGCATAAATTTATATTTGCCCCCGTGACGTAATATTTGTACTACATGACAGGTTATTAGAAAGGTGACGTGCAAAAGCAAGAAATACTAGTTTGAAGACTTTGAAGCATCAATTTCTCAGTACGCATGTAATAGCATTATTTTTGGAATATAACATTACGGAGCGATAATAAAATTGAAGTTATTTATTATAATGCATCGAAAAACTTCAATTTTTAATTTTTAACTTTATAAATAATAGGCGAAGATTGTGCGACAGTAATTATTTAACTTGTAAACAATTTAATAAATGAAAAATAAACATAAAGTGTACAACATATAAGCAACTAATTGAAATTTATTCATAAATAATGTAATAACAATGAATAATTAAAGAATTTTATTGCCTCTGGTCTTAATATCGAACAAAAACGGATATAAAAGTTGAATTGAAACAATGACTCTTAAACTATTTACACTACATTCATAAAATCCAATTCAATTACAAACTATGACTTTTTTCATAATTATTTTGTTTTAATTTCAAATATATTAATAACGATTATTCGGTGATATAACATTTTTACAACTGTTTTCTGGTGCATAAATCGTACTTTTTACATTATAAATATTTTTTCCAAACTGTGTATATAAGTTAGAATTTTCCTTAGAAATTAAAAAAAATTTATATCATTCGGTGGTAAGTTTATTATTTATATACATGATTCTATAGTAACAGGGTCGAGATGAAACGCCACCCTTGTTACCATCTTTATACATATAGCTATTTCTCTCTCTATATATAAGAAATATTTATGATAAGCAATGGCTCTTTCTAACCGAAAGAACATTGCTTTACATATATAGTTCGGAGCATAAAAAATTTTTTTTTAATTTTCAAAATTTACCTATCTTGTACGAAAATTAGTACTTTTTACAGTTTTATCCTCCCTATAATATTTCGGAGTAATTCAGAATTGAAGTACTTCTAATTAATCGCTTAACCTACAAAAGTTTAAAGATTTTAGAAAACCGAAAAATTCATTAAAAACAAGTCTATCAAAGTTAATAAGAAATATAGGAGCTGGGAAATAATACGGAAATGTTTAAAAAACTCAGAATTACAACATTTTTATATATCCGCAAAAATGGATAAAATTGACAAAAACCATATTTAGTTTACTAAAATTGTCATCATAAAAATGTCAAAGTAAACTAAATTTGGATGCATCTAATATTCATTTTCTTTAATTCAATTCGAAATGTTATAAGACTTATTATAAATTTTATCGTAATTTATTTAGTTATTAATGTTCAATTAAATGGACTCCATTTGAATGTAATAATGACATTATTGATCTGCTCACTTTTGAAGACTTTTCTTTTATTTGTAAAAGTAATCTTTTTGATTATAGTCACCTTCTATATACTTATTTTTAACGATATATTGTTTTCATTTGTCATATGCATATTGTGTCATATGCAATTGATAATCAAAACTGCATTCTTACGTTAAAATGTAACTACAATGGTATAACTAATATATATAACATCATTGTATTACGCACAGTTTGCTTTCATCTTTGGTATGGCCTTCTCTTATCGATTGAGCTTTTACCTCTAAGTAGGAATTTTCATTTTGTTTTTGCATCCACTCTGGAAGCGGTGCATTCCAATTTTCTGGAGGTTTGTCTCGCTTCTTCCAAACTGTATTTTGATAATGCGGCCTCAATCGCGCGTATCTTCGTACTTTTTCTGAAGCAATGAGGTCTTCCTAAAAAAGAATGATCGATTGATTGGTAAGAAATAACAATTTATTATTAGACAAAGCATGAGAGAACATTTTAAGATTAGTAATCGATATCGTATGTAATAAACTTATGTGAATGTATAAATTAAAGGAGGCACACAAATTAAATCTTTCTCTGAAAGCTAAATAGCATTCATTTTTCATTCCACGTTGGCATTTTTATTACCAGTGAATACCTCAAGTGTACTTACGTATGCTTGTTCATCTCCTTCATTCTTCCATTTATTACAATTTTCATAGTCTGTTACCCATTGATTGCAATCAAGAAATTCGCCGTAAACAAAATACTGATGAAATCTACCTCGCCCACTTGCACAGTCTAAATATTCATCGTCATAATGTATGCAGGGACGAATCTGAAATAAAATGATTATAATTAAAAAAATTAGCTATTTTTTAAAAATGTTACTTTCAATGAAATAAATCAAGATTGGAAAAAATGGATAAAAACAGTACTTGGGCTATAAATGTGCTAATTACTAAAATCGTACCATAAATTCGTCTGGTCGTATTTTCTTAATTTTTTCTTCCACCGTCTCTGATTCTTTTTTAAATATCGCAGACATTATAGTTTTAGTTTTCACAGCAATAACACGATTATAAGTACATAATAAGGTTATATAAATTCGAACGATTCGAACAGTACCCTAAACCCTAAACTATATAAATGACTAAGGTCTCAAACCTAAAGGTGTCATCAGATGGACCGCCGCCGCAAGAGCGTAAGAGCGAATATACATGGAACGCATCGAGCGGCGTATTGGAAAGAGTCAATAAATAAGATTATTTTAAAAAATGCTATATATACATAATTAGATCCATTAGTAAAGTTTCCAGCACAGAGTATTTCAACTCGGATAACAGAATATTCGACTACGAATACAGAGCAATATATATGTAAACGCACCCTATAACTACTCTGTGCTACGAAGCTCAAAACGTTTCCATCTAAAGCACCCTAACGCGAGTCGCTATCGTGAATATATCGAAACATTATATTTCGATTGGTCGATATGTACTTTTAAACACGAAAGAAACAACACCTCGCCATTTTTTTTCGCATTTATAACCTCAAAATCGGACATTGTCCGACATTGTTTGTTCTTCTTGTCCGCTCGTATTGACGTCTGTCATTATCGAATGCCGTTAATTCGATTGAAACTCGGATTTTAGATAATTTCGTGCAGCGGTAGTTAAAAGGAAAACAGCCGATACCATGATGTCCCGATCCGTTCGAGCCGAAACCCGGAGTAGAGCGAAAGATGACATTAAACGTGTCATGCAAGTTGTGGACAAAGTTCGCCATTGGTAATTTTATATCTAACATTTTTTCCCGTGTTAAAATGATCATTGTAACTATGAATTTTAACGGTTTAATTCAATTTCTAAACTTACGACAATTTTCTTTTATGTAGGGAGAAAAAATGGGTAACAATAGGAGAAACTACTATGAAAATTTACAAATGGGTTCCGATATCAGCACTAGACCAAGTAATGAATTCAACATAAAATAATTTTATCTACTAAACGAAAGCTGCTTTCTTTTTAAATTGTCATTATTAATAATTTAACATTTCATTTTAGAATAAGAAAAAAGTCAAGTCATCCGCTGATAAAGAAAATACTTTAACAACAAGAAAGTCAGGAGGAGTAGAATCTTCTAATTCTAACTTTGGAATAACTGAAGATTCTAATACATGTAAGTTTCATTTCAGACATGTTTAGAAATAATCCTAATGATGGCTCTCGGGTCGCAGAAGGTCAACTTCCACGACCAATAAATCATGTTTGTTTTTATTTATTTTGCTGTTGTGGCTACCGTTTTTATTAAAGACAGAAAGTTTAGAAATCATCATAATGATGGCTCTCGGGTCGTGGAAGTTGACCTTCCACTAGCTAGATTTTTCTCTTAATTACGTACATTTATTTTTATTAATCATTTAGTGATTAATAAGATATGTAATTATATTTTCAGGTTTTTCTACTGTAAGTGATTCACAAGGGCTCACAGACTTTTCCGCTCACTTAGGTTTCTCTGAAGATTCAAACTCTCAAAATAGTGAGCCTGCTCCAAAGAGACTAAAGACTGATTAATACGCATTGTTTCAAAATTGTGGCAATTTCTCAAATGAAAAAATGGTCCTTCAATTGTGCTGTTTAAAAGTGCGTATTGTGCAAATAATTGAATGAAAAAAGAAAACTTCATCATCCATTTAATACTTTTATAAAATAATTTCATTTATTTGTAATATTTAGACAAGGAGATACAGAGCGATAGAGAGAGAGAGATAGCTCATAAAGTTTCTTAGTTCAAACACTCCATTGATGTAATTACAGACAATATGCTCTTGATGACTTTTTATTTATAATTTATAACAGGTAATTTTTAGAGTTATTGTATGAGAAATCGACTGATGGCAACAAAAGAACCACTTAATAGTTAATAATTGTACTTAATAATTGTACATACTTTATATGTTAATAGTTGTATTGTAAGATTTGAGAGTTACATACTGGCTTATCTTTAATGTGCGTTAGAGGTAAGTCGGTTTTAAATTATAAAAAGTATTACCTACGTGTACATACGTATCTATGTAGTCAATAAACTTTTACAAGCTACGTGATGTGTATAAAAATTCATAAAAAATTCTTCGCCGCAAGTATTGCACCAATATTTTCGTACATGTGCTTCTCGCCAAATGATTGTCTAATAATAAGGCTGTCGAATTGTCAAGGTACATTTCGTTCCAATGTACTGCTGCTTATAATGTTGCAAATGAAAAATCTTACTTGCAACCTTTATAAGCATATACTCCGACAAAAGATGTATATAAACACATTATTTAAAAAAAAAAAGAAATATTCAAAACTACCAGGAAATCGGTTTTCCATCGTAATTAAGAAAGGAGCCGGTATGTTGTTCGGTCAAAGTTTGAAGAGTGCTCAAAATAAAATTGATGCCAGTTTCAACTTCCATTGGAGCAGCAGAACCTCCCATATCTGTTTTCAGCCATCCTGGATGAATCGTTACAACCATAATTCCATCAGGCTTTAAGTCTGCGCTCATTGATTTTGTTGCAGCATTTAATGCAGCCTACATACAGATACAGTATCGTTTTTAGAGTCATTGAACAATTAAATGCTGAATCATAATACTTTATAAAATAGAAGTAAGGCATTAAATCTATTCTAAACTGTAAATACCTTGCTGCAGCGATAGGGGTAAAATCCACCAATATCGTTGCTTGAAATACTTCCAAGGATCGATGTTATATTTACAACTGCTGCTTTAGACACGCTCATGCCACTCTGCTCTGGATACCTTGTACAAGCTTTTTTCAATAATGGTAGCAAAGTCTAAAAAATACATTAAAATAATCAATGATTTTTCAACAACAAATTCACAGCTGATATTATTTTACCTTAGTGAGTAAGATAGGCGCAATCGTATTAATTGCAAATGAATCGATTAGTTGAGTTTCCTTCACAAGGCCAAGACGAGTGAATTTTGACGATATTCCAGCATTGTTGACAAGCACATTCAGTCCGTCGTCGCCAACTTTTTGTTCAACCACCTTTTTGATATTGCTGAATTTCTTTGTGTCTGTTAGGTCTGTTGATGACAAATTTCATCGTTGGTTGAATTTAATTATTTGTTAACTTGATATTAATGATGATATATAACTTTATCATCAAAAGGATTACATTATTATATTAGAATATACTACTAGCATTACTCGACATATAGAACATATAGTTATGTTACATGACGTATACGATATGATGTGGGCAGGTGCGTTTTTAAAACGATATACGTATACAAGGTCCTATCAGATTGACATTGACATACTGTATATATGCAATTGATTTTCCATATAATTATAAAGAATTCAGTACATGCAGGGTATTTGTAGAGAACATTATATACTACATCTGTAGATAGAATTTTTACCGCATATTATTTTTATAAATAAATGTACAATGTTACAAATTTTTCTCGTAAGAAACGGTAACAAGAAAATTTGAATTATGCTCGTGCGCCATTTTTTCAGGCTGTGTCGCTAAAACAGATTTCAACGTTTTTATAAAGAGGCTCGGTCGATAACGTCAATTCATAACCTAAAATATTGAAATTAAACAGATTTTTATCGAAATTGGTTTAGAATTGGACGAGAATTCGCAAGAATAAAAATGCAATTCTGGTAAAAATTAATAAAAATATCCACCCTTCCAGAGCCCAAATTTTGAATCATATTTTTTTTTTTTTTATTTATATTCGTTTCCTGTTTTTAGGTTAGGTCGGTAACTGTTCCACTTTAAAACATCGCGTATAAACGTAGTTTCTAAGGTATATGTAATTGTACGAAATTAAAAGAGTAAAAGATATAACAAATAAATCACATTATATGACAAATTTCTCCTCCTCGATTGGCAAAAATAAAAAAAATGACACAATAAAACCGGCACCGTAACGTTTCTGAAACGTTTCAAAAACGTTACAGACATTTTGTGCCGCATGGGCAGTTAATCAACTGTTGACTTTGGTACATTTTGTCAAATCGAAATCTAGGAAAAAAAATCAAATAAATTAAACGAAACAGAGGAAAGACGAAAAATCGAAAGTGCCGAGGCATTATACATCATGGTAATAGAGGTTATTACGTGAAATTATATAATTGTTCACTTTCGCGAATTATAAATAAAAATACCTCTGCACTATTTATGTTCGTCGAGCTTTCGCGGAAGAAGTTATATCATTTTTATTGCGTTACAATCGTCAATGTACGGCAACTAAATTGCGATCGTTTTCGATTCTGGGTATATAATTAATCCGACGTGATCGACATGGATGAGCCAAAAATCGAATGTGGTCTGTGCACAATTTCTTCACCCGCGTTGCAGTTTGATTGCTCCTGCAAAAAGACTGTTGAAGAGGATGTTGCACAAAAGTCATTGGCAAAATTACATTTTGACGGTAACTCTTTTACAGTTCAAAAAAAAGACTATATATATTTAAATAAAATCAATGCATTAAAAAAAAAACTAGTCGAAATGTATTTTATATAATTATAGGTTATAGTTCGATCTTTTATAGGTTATGTTGTATCATTATAAAAATCTAATATTATTTTTTTTTTTTTTTTTTTATTTAATCTAATGTCATTAAGTTGATATTATAGTAATTAATTTAATCACTAATCGAATAGATACTCTGGATTTCAATGCAATTAACAAAATCCCCAACGTCCCAAAAGTAATTAAAAGACGTAGTTTTCATAATAGTTTATTGGTTTAACAAATTACGATTTCCGCGATAAAAACGGAAAGAGTACAAAAAGTGCTCTTGAAGTCTTCCTATACGTGCCTCGATTTCTGAGCTCGATTTCTGAGCATAAATAATGAGATAAGAAATCGACACGCAGTAAGTCTTAACGAGTACTTTTTGTACTCATTTTCACCAGCTCTTTTAATTCTGCTGATTCGATTCAAACGCGATTTGCTCCGAACTCCGATTATTTCGGAGTTGACGGGTAATCAAAATAAATTAAGGTCTTGTTTTTTCTTTTTTTTTTACTTTTTACTATGATAAAAGACAAAATAAACTTAACAATTGTTCGTATTTCAGACGATGACGAATTTTTTTTTTTTTTAATTTTCTTTGGGTCGATAACAAATTTTGTGCTCCGATTTTTTTATTCGAAATTGCTCGCCCAAAATTTTGTTAGATTGCTGTATTATAGAAAATCGAATGAAAAGCGAAAATATTCGCCATGAAACGTAGTTTTTTTGAAAATTAACAAAATTTCATCAATGGTCTTATTTCTAACATTCAAAATTAAAAATCGCATTAGCATATCGGCCGCCCCATTCGATCTTTCCTTTTTTTTTTGGTTCTCTTGAAGTTACGAAGATTTCTTGGAGTGATAGAAGTTGGACGAATAAAGATTTATATGCAAATTATTTATTTTAAAATAACATTAAAAAAAGAATGCCCCTGAATTTTGCGGTTACTCGTATAATCCAGGGGCCATCATCTATTTTAATGTCCAATTAACGATATCTCCGGTAATGATAATCTTACAGAAATCGGGTTTCGCTGATTTTCTACAGTTTTTCATTTATTATGTAAGATTTTTTAAAAGATTTGTAATACGTTTTTCAACCTACATGCCACTACACACGTTTTAATGTTGAATGTTAGAATTGAGGCCGATGATGAAATTTGTCACAAATTTCACTAGAATGAGAAAATAACGTTTAAATTCCGACTAAAAAAAAAATCTGAAAAATGTACAGTTCTTTTTTCACCAAAAAGTACCAGAAAAAAAAAATCGTCAGTCAAATTGGTGAGGAAAAATTCGGAGTGATTTGACGTGGCGTGCCCCATACATATATATGACTGCAATAGAACTACATATAATTATGTAGTCTTTGTTATACATATAATCCATTTTTAATCGCGACTAGAATGATTATTGACAATCTGTTGTAATAATAATTATTACCGGAAATGTTAATTACTCCATATTGTTCTACGAAAACAATTTCGGAGTTTAATTGAAAATTAATAATGTTATATTGTATTTATTGTCAGGATTAATGAAAATTCTGAGAAATTATTTATGAAAAGGGTAAGAATGCAAAATCATTGCAAAATTATTGCAAAATTATTAATAGATACTTAAGGTGGTTCTAAAGTAGAACAGTTACCGACCGAAATTTTCAACAATAAGAAGTATAAATAAAAAGTGATTAAAAGGTTTTTCCAAAATTTAGGCTTTGGAAGGGTGATTCTACGTAACATATACAAAAAATATCGCTGAAGTTGGTTCAAAATTAAACGAGGATTATCCGAAATAAATTATTTTTGTTGATGGGTGTAATAAGAGAAAATAATTTATTTCGGATTTTCCTCCTTTAATTTGGAATCAATGTTACACCGATATTTTGTTGGGGATTGTATATGATGTGTAGAGTCACCCCAAAAATGTTTCAATCCTTTTTTATTCATACCCCAGTAAACGAAAAGGGATTGAAAGGCATTGGCCAATTCCGAATTGTGCAAAAAAGGAATTCGAAGGAATTAAAAGGAATATTCTTTTTTTTTTTGATAATTCCTTTTTTGCACAATTCGGAATTGGCCAATACCTTTCAATTCCTTTTCGTTTACTGGGACTTTTCTTGTTTTTAGGTTAGGTCGTTAACACGATATTATTCTATTAAATTTTTATTTATTTTGTTTTTTTCTATTTTTTTCAATTTTTTTTTTCTAAAATATATTAAAATGGAGTCGACAGTAGGATAAAAAATGAATTCAATTTTATCTACGCTTGAATGCACTGAAATCAAAATTTACTTTATTCAAGTAGTTAATTATGTAGTCAGTTAATTTTATTTTTCGTATGAATGATTTTAATATACTTGTTAAAAACGATATAAAACAGATAAAAATTTTAAATTACAATGTGTAATGTAGGAAGAACGCAGAAAAAATGATAACCAGATAATAATAATGATAAAAAAAAAAAAAAAAAAAAATAATAATAATAATAATAATAAACGAAAGGGAAGAGATAGATAGAGTCGTACAGAGGAGATTTTATGTCCTAAACAAACACAAGACCGCAAGCACGAGACAATCGCAATAGCCAAGAACTATTCTGTTTAAATCTATTGTTTACACATTAATATAGGTACGTTGATCTGCTAAGGGTATGTAGATAACGTATGAAGTGGAATTCGAAAGATTATGCGATGCGTTAATGTCGTGCATATACTAGAAAACGATTTGCAGAATTCAAAATCCATATTTTGTAAAAATTAAAAGAAATCTTTTTTAAAATTAAGAAAATTATTATTACTTTCTTTTAATAAATAATATTTCTAATATATATGCAAATTTATTAAATTTATTTCCGGTATATACCGTAAAAATCATCAATTAACGTTTCCACTTATTTCAAAGTAAAAAGGAACGTTAAGAATATATATTTACGTCGATATTAATGTAATTCACATTTTCTTCAGTCTATAATTTTCCGATATTAGATGTAAGGAAATTCAATTTCTTGATTTTGATATGTAGTATATATATATATATATATTATTTATTAATTATTTTCATAACAATAACGCTTAGTATCGCGATACGAAAAAATGCATGAAACCTTTTTTTCGTATAGAGATTATTTGATACATACCTGTTAATATTTTGCTCTGATCAAGATTGAAAATAATTTCATCTTGATAATTGATATTTTGTTGACAAACCTAACCTAAACTAGTCGAATTTTCATATTTAATCATGTACGTATATAAAGACGTGTTTCTTTATTCTCAGCCGAAATCGGAGCCAAGAACTATTACTCCGTTTTTTGTTGACTTTTAAATTTATTTAATTTCTTATATATATTATATATTCTTATGTATATTATAATTATATATATTATAATATTCTGTTAATATTAATCTTTTTTTTTTTTGTTTTATTTTGTTGGATTTTTTTGCATTTCATATACAAAACAGTGTTTCAAATTTATGGTGTGGTCATTACGTTTTTAGTACTCCCCCCCGCCTCCTCCCCTTAATAGAATTCGAGAAGTTCGACGCAATTAAAATCTTATAATCTTACCTATTTCGATTATCGTAATATTTTTATGATCGGCTGCAAGCGAAGTCAATTCCTGAAAACAGAAATAATTATACGTCAATTAAATATGTATATGTTTATACTTATATATATATACTATTTACATAACCAATATAACTATATATATACGCTTATATGTATATAAAATAAGCATATCTCTATATCGCTATAAATAAACGTTATATAGTTTTTTATAAATTCCCTAATATAATTTTCTTCAGTTTATTATAATATTATGTATATAATGTATGCATTTGGTATATATATATATGTGAGTCGGAAAGAATTTTAAAGAAATTTATCATCCTGATAAAATCCGAATTACGAAAAAAAACGATATCTTTCGAAAATGGTGAACGAAATTTCGCAACATACAATTACGAATGTGGTTGTAGAAATTCTGGTCAGACATATTGAAGCCGCCATAATTAATATATATATATATATATATATATATATACAAGCAAAAAGTTGAAATATATATATAGATATATAGTGTACTATACAGGGTGTAACATTTTAATCGCCCCACCGGAATTTTGCGGAATCTTATCCAGATAGAGAAAAATGATCTAGGCAAAAGTTGAAGGGGATGGAGTGGGTCATCCAATGGTACCAAAGTGCTTGAACTTGAACTCGATTTTCAAGGTTATTTCAATATCAAGTTGATTTTTTTAAATGTGAATACCTACTATTGACCACGGATTTGAAACGAGCGGTAAATTTTACGTTCAAAACGATATTTTCAACAAGGTCATGGCAAGGTCGAATGAAGGTAAAATTTGCGGATGTTTTAGCTCGGCTTATAGAGGTTGGAAACAGCAAAATTGTTTCGGAAGCAAAATGTCAGGGATGGAGATAACCACCTTATGGTACCAATCACCTTGATACTGGACTTGATTTTTAAGGTTATTCAATCATTTTAACAAATTTCACCTTCATTAGACCTTGCTGTGATCTTGCTGAAAATATCGTTTTGAACGTAAAATCTTCCCCTCTTTTCAAATCCGTGGTCAAAAGTAGAGGTTCCCATTAAAAAAAATCACTTTGACCTTGAAATTACCTTGACAATCGAGTTCAAGGTCAAGCTATACGTGCGGTACCATTTGGATTCAACTTTCGTCTGGATCATTTTTCTCCATCTGGCTTAGATTTCGTAAAATGCCGGTGATAAATTATATCAATACATTTATATATTTTGTATTGTAAGTATTGACTACTACTACTACTAAATATGACATATATATATATATATATAATTTTATCTTTGGTACATTTTGGGGACTGTCCAGAAAAACGTTGCGAAGCAACGGGGAATCCCCTCTACTATCTTCG
>JAPYZR010003615.1:0-13847 GCA_030522945.1 Trichopria nigra
CCCAAATTTTGAAAAAACGTTTCAATCATTTACAATTTTCATTTTTCGTATTTTGAGGTTACGTCGGTAACTGTTCTACTTTAGAACCACCTTAAGCGTCATTTTAAGTGTGATTTGGTCGCCCGTACATTCCTCGCCATTCTCTAATTATTCTTAAATGGGACCAAAGTACGCGTTACTACTGTACGTCCCCCGCACAGCTAATTAACTGTTTTTGATACATTTTGGTTACATTTTAATGATACTAAACCCACAGCAAACACAAAAGTAACTATGTAACATTCACGTAACTATAGTAAAGCAATTATATAAATGTTATATCACCGTTACTTTATGCGTTACTTTTGTTACATTTCGCGTACAGTCTGATTTTTACCAGGGTATATACACACTGTGACAGAGACGGATATATCCAAAGAATCGAATGAAGGCATCTCGACGACACGAATGGGGGTTTCAATAAAAGACATGAGCGTAGGCAGATTTTAAAAAACTGTAATTATTATTATGTAATTGTAATAATATGATTATTGACAATGACGCGGCTATGTGCACATTAAAACACCTTATCTTTTATCTTACAAGACCATCTTCTCTTGTACACTATATACAATAACTAAATATCATATTACTCATTTTGCGTTTATAATAAAACTATGTATATATTTATAATATATAATATGAAATTCATTATTATCGATATTTTATTTTTCTGCAATAATCGTTATTATATATAATAATGTGTCCTCCGCCTAATCGTAAGAAACAATATTTAAAATTAACTAAACATGTATTTATTCCAAATCTGTACAATAACTATATAGGCTCTTAAAACATTTTCTTATCACCGACAATGTACAATATGCAAGGTATGAAGCATGATTCTGGAAAGTCGACAATTGCTCGATTGCATTACGGCGGAAATTCGAGAAAAATTAACAGAGAGACGTAACAGAGAAGAATGTGGTTTTTTCGCGACGCACATCGCTATTTTTTTTATATATATATATATATGACATATGTAATATACATATATATATATATATATACTATATATATTATATATTTCCATACCGTTTTTGCACTTACAAAAATGTAATTATCGAGTTGCTCGTCTATTGCTTTCGAAATGAAAAGTGCCTTCTCTTGCACCCGGCAACTTCGTTAACAATTATATGTATATGTACTCATATATATGTCTCTCTCGCATTCTCTCTCTTGCACACACACAAATACACATACTCTCTCTCTATTAAGCTCGCTGGAAGATTCACTGAATTTTCTTAGTTTTGATCTTGCCTTTCGCGACTTTGCTCTTATTCTTTCTCAGTCGTGCTTCTCTCTCTCTCTCTCTTACACACACACACACACAGATACAAAAGAAAATTCAAAGATGGAAGATGATTATCGCGAATCGATGCCCATAGATTATTCGCACACTCACTCTCGTACCGCATACTCGTTACCGCCGTGGCGCATTGTTATAAACTCCATACCAATTACAATTGAAAATTCAACAAAGAAAAAACATCGATATTCTATGTACAATTGTTCAACTCGTGATCTGTTCGCCTATATATATATATATATATATATACGCGCGGAAGAAGTAAATAATTCGTTCGCGAGACGCGAAACGACGAGACCGTCGACAATCGACGTTTCTATATTCGCTCGATCGCGATGAAACGACGCTTGTGATCTCTAAAAAAAATCGCACGTCTAGGTCGCTCCGCGCGCGACATCGTAGAAAAAATGGGTCTCGGCGCACATATATATAGAAATTCGGTATAACAATATATATTAAGGTTCAAGTCGCGGGGAGCCGAACGTCGTTAATGATCGTTTCGCGTCTGGCGTCTGTGATGTTCCCCTCCGCCCTTTCGGGAACGCCGTACCCTTTCAACGGTGCAAAAGGGACGGGGAAGGAAATTAAAATTTGAATAAATTTTATCTAATTTTTTTCTTACTCTTTTTTTTTTTTTTTATAACGAAAGGGTGGAGGGGCTAGCAAGTATTGCGACGTCTCCGATGGTGAAAAATCATGGACCGTCCTTGCGCCCTTCTCGGCTCTTTACAGTGTCACATCGGTAAAAAAAAAAAAAGAGAGAAAAAAAATGGCACGAACGTTCCGCGACGGGCTGAGCACCTGACCGCCATACAATTATTATTCTACGACGCGCGAAAGATACGCAACATTTTGTGCATACTAATATAAATACAGGGTTATAGCACTTGCCGTAAATTCAATAAATACAATATGCTACACACACACACACGCGCGCACACACACACACGCAGCAGTCGCGAAAGGTCTGGGGCTTTTATCGTCCTATATATACTGCTGTATGTCACCTTCCAAACGTCCCCAATTTTCTGAATAGTGTTTCCGCGTCGTCTCATAAAACGAAACGTTCGTCATCTTGGATATAAGTGATTGTAGAGCTGATTAAAAAAAAAAAAAAAAAAAAAAAAACTTAAAAAAAATGGATTCCTCTCTCTGGGGGTATTATAACAACTATAGTTCAACTAATATAAAATCTATACGCTTTTTTATCGGCTGACCGTGCCTGTAGCTGCAACTATACATAAAAAAGTGATACAAATGAAATTTCGACCTAAACCTTTACTTTTTACATTTTTCACGGACCGCTTCTCCCCCGATGGCGAAAAGAGAAGGAAACGCGAACGAGGTCCAAATGCGTAACGCCCTAATAAATATATATATATATATATATATTTATGTTTTTATTTTTGCTTCGCCGCTTCTCTTTGCTCGCGCGCTTATTGTGTGTCGCTGCTGACGTTTATAGTCAGCGTTCCTCTCTTCGCTCTTTTTTTCATTTTGAAATATACTCGTTTAGCGTTTTGTATTAAAATTCGTTACCGCTAATGTGTTTATGAACGGCGATTCATCAAGTGTAGTTTCTTTTTTTACTTTTGTACAGGGTAATTTCTTTACTTTTACAGAGTCCCGCCGACCGCCGAAGCGTCGATCAGTTTCCGTGCCCGAATTGTAAGTTGTACGTCCGCGTGGCGCAAACACGATCAATAAATAATAAATATTCGTTTATTTATAAAGGTAAAAGAAGAAGAAAGGAAAAATTGATGAAACATTTTCTGTTGGACGGTATCGCGAATTGCGCGTTATCACCTTAGGTGGCTATAGACTTGTACAAGAGGAACGATCAGCAGGTCGCAAATCGGCGTTTATTTGAAGAAACTTCAAAATTGTATTTATCTCGAAACGAGTATCTTCCCGTTCAAATCGCCTTTATTGATTCGCTCCCTATTATTGCAACTGAAATTATTCTGATAAGATAAAAGAAAAGTTTAGCAATTGTACAATGGGAGACAAATCCGATTAAGGCCAGTAGTTTTTTGATTTTTAGTTTGCTTCGTATCGTAATAAACCGGTCCCTTCAATGTATCAAGACAAATAAATAAGTAAACATTAAAAAATATATTACATATAAACAAGAGGGTAAGTCGACTGCTATGGGCAACGATACGCCTGTTACCGATTAGTTACAAATGATATCGAGTTACGTATAATTTATATATTTTATTATAATTTATTAACAAATTAATTACACCCATACCGCCTCACTGTACAGTGGATCCCGCGATATACGTTTACATTGAATTCATCCGGGTTTTCTTAGAAAGTATGTACCGGCCATAAATTCCCAAAAACTACAAGTGATGGAAATAATTTACAATATTACGGAAAATTGTCACTTATTGAAAGCGGTTGAAAAACCGATACAAAAAAGGACTTAAACATTCTTCGCGCTCTTTAAAAAGTTACTATTTTATTTCAATGTTTATTCTACGACCAACAGAAACTTGTTTTAATGATTACTTTTCTTCCCTATAATTTTCGGAATTTTATGACCGGCACTGCGTAAGTATGGCAGCCTCGAAATCATGTGAAACTGATGTTAAGGAGGTAGTCGGTTGATAATAGATCTCAAAAGTTTAGTGGATGTGGAAGAAAAAAAATGTATAAAAGAAAAGAAATTATAAAAAAAAATGTAAATTTCCCTTTTCGGTAATAAATTATAATGTCACTTTCACAACCGGTCTGTATATAGGGATGACGCTTTATAAAGAGTCTAACTTTAAATTTTTAAAAATTAAAGTTTTCCTAAATAATTCATTTTACACGACTGCCTCCTTAACAGGAGTTCCCTTGCCCGTAGCAGTTTCTGGGATGAACAATCACTATACCGTTCCTGGATGGTGCACACTGAACGTTTTTTAAAACACAGCCTCGCGTAACGATGATGGTATAATTGAAATATGATAAACTACATTTGTAATGTGTCTTGTCTACACGGAATGAGCGCTCCTATATTTGCAATATAGGTAAACGTTGTCGAAAAAAAGATTGCCTGTACCAATGCTGTATATTCGTTAGAAATATATGTCGGTGTAAACAAATCTTTCCCTTGAAGCACGGACAAACGTAAAATTAGTAAAATCTTAAAAAGAAAAAATGCATAAAGAAATATTTTGCGGATCTGTTGTATTCACAAATGTCGGAAAAAAAAATGTTCTTACATAAGAAATTGAATAAAATATGTACAGAATAATAAGCAAAAGATCGAAATAATATCCAATAATAACTTATTCAACATTAATTTCTAATAATAATTTAATTATTAGTTTTTTCGATATGTTTTGGTTTTATCGAGTTATTGATTTGATAAAATCGAATGCAAAAAGTTTACTTCGATGTTAAGTAGCATCGATATCCGAAAATCACTTTTCGGGAAACGTTACCTAACATTATAATGTTGTTTGAAATATCATTGTTAATGATATGCTTGTAAAGCTGTGAAGATAACATATGGCGAGTTACTAAAAAATATTGCTTTTTGCATGATTTTCCGATAATCACAATTACCGGTAGGAATTTAATTTCGAAAAATAAATCATAAATAAAAGTTTCTAAATAAATTCTTTATTCTTGGTTTAAATTTTTCCTTTTATAAAAGAAATGAAATATCGTAGATAATAAAAATAAAAATATCAAAAACTTTTAGCATAAATCGATAAATAGTACTCTTGTTTTAATGAGATAAAAGAAATACTAAACGTATTACGTCTGAAAAATTGCATTAAAAAAATCGAAAACAAACGAACTAGTATTACGTCGATTATTGCGTTTTTATAAAATCGATTTTAGTCTAATATTTAATTTGCCGATCCCATCGTTAGGCAAGTTTTTTAAATGTTTTGGAAAACGTTACAAGTGAGTCGCAGTGTTGTGCGCCACCGGATTTTGTTTTCAATATGTTCGATGTTTTCGATCGACGGCGGAACCCGATAAATAACCTCGCTGAAATGCACATGCGATAATATTATGGTGAATTTGGGCACTTTGTGACATTTCACTTCACCCTCAGATCATTTACACTTAGATTAATCAATAATTTATATTACACACTTACAACGCTTCTAATGAGTCTCTTTCCCAACGTCTGGATATCGCACATATATGGATATCATATATATACACATATGCGAAACATGTATATATACTTTATACATATACATATACATATATATACATATAAATATATATGCATATATATATTTATATATATATTTATATCTTTTGTAATCATTTATTAAGATCCGACGCAATTACTGTATTATACAATTATCATTAATTATCACCTAACTTGGCATCCTTGTGGGAGCGGTGCAGGCGGACAGCCTGGCGAGTTACGAGTAGAGGATTGGGGCAGCAAGGGGATTTCGTCCTCTTTGGAAGATTGCGTCTCCACATTGTACTCCTCGGGCGTCATCTTGACAGCCTGTGATAAAGCAGCGGAGGACGTATCTTCGGTATTGCCGCCGGATAACAACGGAGCATCCGAGTACCGGCCTGCCGTTATCGAGTCGTCGCTCGCACTGCTACATGCTACCGGTGGTTTCAGTTCGTAGCCTTCGTGGCAACGCGTCAGTTTTAACCGGATGGGGGTCACTTTTGCACAACGCACATTTCTGAGAGCACTGCTGGAGGTGTTGGCGGTAGTATTGGAGTCCGTAGGCTGCTTCTCGTCGGGGCTAACAGCTAGGTCTGAGCCGCGGTTCGTCTCCTCCTTCGACGGCTCGGGCGGAGGAGATCCGACGCGGGTATGATGGTCCGGTGGATCGGCTCCGGATGTTCCAGGACTTTCGTCGTCGGCCCCTAAGACGGACGCCGACAACGCGTCATCGGCTCCATCGTCGGCCGGGGGGTTGCTCTCTCTGCCCTTATTGCCCAGTCTTATGATCAACTTCGGAGGCGCCGCGCCGTCCTCGACGATCTGCACGCGACCCTCCTTCTTGCTCTTTTTCCGCTTTCCGTTCTTGTCCCGTTTGCTCTTAACTTTCACCGGCTTTTCACTGTCGAAATCGGCCATAATCTTCCGCCGGAACTTCATGCTCTCGCGCTTGAGATCTTCGACAGTCGGCTTTGGAGGAATGCTGCTCAGCCGCTTCTTCGGCGGCTTGATTCTACTCCGATCATCTTGCACGTTGCCCATATCCTGGCCGATCATGCTATTACCGATCTTAATCTTAAGCTTGGTTGGTCCGCTGTTCGGTAACGCCGTCGCGGTGGGTCTCGTCTGCCTACCGCGACGACGATCCACGATGCCCGTGATCATCGATCGCCTTCTCTCGGAGCTGCTACCTTCATCCTCCGCCGACGTCACATCCACGAAACTGGAACCGCTTCGCTCTTTTCGCTTTTTCTTTTCCATGTTGGCGTCCACCACCGCTTTGTAATCCTCGCGAGTCGGGATGGTGGTCATGGAAGCAATAGCTTTTGGTATGGCATACATACTTCGACTGGCCGCCCCGGTCGCCGGGGCTGTGGTGGTTGGAACCGACGTCACTACGGTAACGTAGGTCAGCTCGTCCATGTTCATGTCTTGCGAACAGTACTGCCTTAGCAATTCCTTCTTACGCATCCTTCTCAGATTCGATGTGCCAGACGCTACCGATGCGTTCGTTGCCGTTGGCGTTATGATCGACGGCGCTTGTTGTGCCAGAGGAGGTACTGTCGACGCGGGAACGTAGTTCGCATCGAGGAACGGACCCTTGATCTTAACCTTCAACTGATTCCGCGAATCCGTAAGCGACACATTCGTTGCATCGATACTCGACGCGGTGTCGTCCAGATTCGGTTTCATCAAACCCACCTTCAAACCGAGATCCGGCAGTTGTTTCGCCATCAAAGAAGACCGTAATTCCTTGTCTAAGTCTTCTTCGATGTCCGGTATACTCGTGTCCGTGGAGACTCCAGCGAAAGAGCCAAGCAGATGGTTGGCATAAGATTTAGAGTGTTGCGATGAACTTTGCATGTCAATGCCACAATTGTAGGTTCGCATGTCGACCGGGCCTGGTAGCATGGGCATCACTGGATCAACGTAGGTCTGGCAAATTCTGGATTCGGAGTCACCGCCGACGGTCGACTCGTCGCAAGGTGTTGGCGAAGCCAGCCTCTTGTCATCACTGTACTTCTTATGCAAAGTAGGACTCGATAAATAAGATTGCATACCGTCACTGTTGTCGCGTTTCTCGCCACCGACATCCGTGGACTTCTTCCTCTCGCGCATCGTGCGGAGATCGGCGATGTTCACTTCGCTGGTGGAATCCTCGTCCGAGTCGAAGTCGTAAACACCAAGGAGCTTGTTCTGAACGGAGTCATCGCCGTGCATCACGCTGGACAAGGGAGCCATCGGCATTGCACTACTGGAGTTACCTCTGCTTCGTCCGCGACGCCGACCTCGACCGCGTCCACGATAACTCGCCTGTTGCGAAGTCTTGCCGCCTCTACCTCGACCACGTGATGCGGGTGCGGTCTTGGCGACCTCTTGCCTGGGCGATTTGCCTGGTGACTTGCTCTGCAAAGACGTGACTCTAGCCGACGTTCTCGTGGGTTTCGACGGTGACTTCTTGCCAGGATGTGTTGTTTTGACATCCGTGGCTTGGGTGGCTTGAACGGGCGTCATATCCTGGATTTGCGGCTCGGTTAAGCTATTCATGAAAGACATATCCACGGTTTCGTTGACGTGCTCCGGCAGCTGCTGTTGTTCCGGCTCCTGCTGTAACGATTGACTGTGCATAGTTTCGTCTTGTTTGTCGAGCGACGGTGGTGGCTGTGCAGGTGGTGGTGTCGGTACCTTGGTCGGCGATACCATTGCCGCGGTTAAAGCCATATTGTGCGACGAAGAAGTGAATGCTGCTGTACACGATGATGCTTGCAAGTTGAGCGAATCGTCCAAAGGTTTTTGCACGTGAGACGGAAGTATAGATTGTGGCGTGGGAAATGGTGCGCCGAACGGTGGCGGAAACATCGCGGTACCTGGTGACGGATACGGTAAAGGAGCGGTGCACGGTTGCGTTGGAAATACGGGCAATGATACGGGGCCTGTGTAATTTTGATCTGTGTAGGAAACGTAAGCGCCGCTCGAGTCGATGGAGCACGGTGGGAAGGGCATGGTAGGCATGGTATTTTTGTATTGTGACATGGGTGGATGCTCATCTGTCGAAGAAGCGGAAGTGATGGACGAAGATGTCGAACGACGAGAAGGAAGTACCTGACTTTCCGCCCACCGCGTGTCCTGCCGCACACTGTTAATGTCGTTGTACGGCGAACCCTGCATGTAATCTTGTCGAATTTCCGACGTGATCTCGTCCTTGTCCAACGTGCGGTCCATGTCGCTCGTCTGATCCTCTTCGGAATTCGGCAGGCCTGCCAAGTGTCTACTGACCATTTCCATGGGTGTTTCCTCGACCAGATGACTGGGCAGCGAGCCTACTTGCTGTTCTACCATCGGCAAATCGGCCACCCGACTCTCCGTTGCGTGCGCGTCCAGATGTTGTTGAGCGGCCCGCATGATCTGATAGTGTTCCGATATGTGCATGTCGAGCTGCGAGTGAACTAGCGCATTGGCACTCGTGTTCTCCGCCATCAGCGACGCGCCCATGTCGCCGGAGAACTGGTGAGCACTGTAGCGATGAGCTTGGCCGTCCATCAGGGCGTTCAGGTGGTCGTTCGGATTGAACGATTCCATGCTCGGAGGTACCCACCTCTCGTCGGCTTCCGCGCGATCTAATTTGGCGCGTTCCGCCATGGATACCTTGCCACTCTCGAGATCTTCGGTGCCGTACGGCAGATAAACGTCGCTGTGATTCGGATAAGTGATCGATTTGCGCTTTTCTTCTAGATGCTGAGAGCCTCGTCGATTAAGATCATCCTCAGAAATGTGCGGCGATTCGATAACTTCATTGATACTCTTGTTTTCGACAGACGAAAGTTCTGTCTCGACCGTCGACTTGCATTGTTGTTGTTGTTGTTGTTGTTGTTGTTGGGCCTGCAGTTGCTGTTGCTGGAACTGTTTTGCTGCTTTTGATATTAGTCGGGCCTCCTCCTTCTTCAATTCGTCCTCCTCCACAGCTGCCACGGCTGCGTCCATTTCGAATTGACTAGAGTTCGACTTTTTGGACAATTCCATACGAAGTTTCTCCACAAGGTGCATAGTCTCCCGTACGCTGTCCTCTTTCGTGTCTTCCTTGAACCAAAGTTCGTTGTTGAACGAGAAGGTGAGTGGGACGTTTCGTTCCTCCACGTCGCGCGGTATGCTGAAACCGTCGTCGTTCACCATATCGTCGGCGAGGATATCTTGATCGAAATCAAAGAGTTCAGGAACATCGTTATCTTTGACGCCGTGCTGCGGTGAAAATATCGACCTGTTGATTGATCGCCGCCGTTTGTTGCTGTTGGCGTCTTTTTCGGAAAATTCGTGGGCAACCGAGAACTTATCGGAGACTGGCTTCGAGAATAAATTGTCCTGCGGATAATTGATGGGCTCTTTCTCGACGAATTCATCCTTATTCTTAATAATTTCAGAGCCGTCGATACCGTGATCTGCAACCTCGACCGGCAGCAGCTCACGTGTTTCCGAAATTCTTTCCGACTGTTTTTTACCGCTTGTCGATGCTATTCTCTCCGCGAGCGTGAGCTCCGACACGTCCTTCTTCGGTGTTACTTCTTCCTCGATTGTCGGCTTCGTTACCTCGGTCGCACTTTCGTCCTCCCGCGACCTCGAGTGATTTTTCCGATCGGCACTCTTCGTATGAACCTCTTGAATCTTTTCGGGAATAACTTCTTCCTTTTCCGCCTCGATGCGAATAATCTCAGCCTTTGGCGCGATATCGGTGGGCTTTGTTTTCGAGAGCTTGTCCAGGTGTTCGCGTTTCTCCAGAAGTTTATCGAGACCTCGCAACGATTTTTTCGGACTATCCCGCTCGGCTCTTCTCTGCTTCATCTCCTCTTCCAATGTAACAGCAGCTGGTTGTTTACTCGTGCTTCTTTTAGGCTTCTTACCGCTGTCCGACGGCCTTGACTGAGACGAAGTGTCCGCCTGCGTCGATTGCTTCGGTGACTCTGGAACGGAGATGGTGGGAGTGATGTTGGCTTCGCTCTCTACTACCTCCTTCGGTGACTTTTCCTCTAGCTTCTTTTCCAATTTCTTGAGCGCAGGCGCCTCTTTACTGTTCTTTTCTTCTTTTTGCGGAACTTCGCAAGATTTTCGTTTACGCGCCTCGGTAACTTTGCCACGCTGCGTGTTTGCGGCGGCGTCCTCTTTGCTTTTGGCCGGGGATTGCTGCCTTGAGTGCTTGGCGGATTGGCTCGATTTTTTAGCAGGCTTGACCCCAGATAGATTTCGTGGCCCATCATGATCTCGAGGCCCACTGAGCACACCTTCGTCAATTTGCTTAGATTGAGGTTGCGATTGCTGCTGCTGATGTTGATACTGATGCCGCTGGTGCTGCTGCTGCTGCCGGGGTGGCTGAACTGACTTTCTGGCGGAGTCTTTGGGATCGGGCTTCTTCGCGGTTGGCTGCTGCTCTTCCTGGTGTGCATGCCTATGGTGGTCACGGTGCTGTGGTTGTTGCTGCTCTTTGACGGCTGCAGATCGACTCGATTCATCTCTCTCAATAGACGGCGGCTGAAACTCATGTCCATGCCGCCCGTCGGAAGTTTTAAGCTTCTTATCGGGCAGCTTCTTGAGTTTCCGCCCCGTCTGCACCATCTTTTTATCGGAATCCGCGGTATCTTCAGAACTAGTTTGCTTGCTGATTTGCCGCTTTGCCGTTGGCTTACTCGCCGTTCGCGTCTGGTGTTCAGAGTCGCTATCGGAAGACGAAGACGACGACTCCGATCCTTCTTTGGTCACCGATCTACGCTCGACCGAACTTTTAGCATCCTCCGAGTCGCTACTGCTGTCCGACGAACTGCTGCAACTGCTGCTGCTGGTACTGTCGCTACTCGAGGCGGATAGAACCCTGGCCGATGAGATCTTTTTCGTCGGCCTCTTGAATACCGGTTCCTTAAGAATAGCACTCTCTTTTGCTGCAGCTTCTTTCTTCTCTTTCTCTCGTTCCTTCTCGCGTTCCTTCTCGCGTTGCCTTTCTCGTTCCTTTTCTCTTTCCTTTTCTCGTTCCTTCTCCCTTTCCTTTTCTCGCTCCCGTTCTCGTTCCTTCTCTCTTTCCTTTTCTCGTTCCCGTTCTCGTTCTCTTTCTCGTTCCCTTTCTCGTTCCTTTTCGCGTTCCTTCTCTCTTTCCTTTTCCCTTTCCTCGCGTTCTCTCTTCTCGCGTTCTTTCTCGCGTTCTCTCTCCCGCTCTTTCTCTCGTTCTTTCTCTCGTTCTTTCTCCTCGTCCCTCTTCGATTCCGGATGCTTCTTCTTCCTCTCAACGATCTCGGCAACGTCTTTTTTCGTTTTCGCATCGATAGCCTCCGTTTCTGGAAGAGCGGGCTTCGTACCCATACCGCTCTTTATATGTTCTGCAGCTTTTTTCGCAGCTTGCCGTTGCGGTACGTATGCCAGGATCTCGGAACCATCGCCAAATTCTTTATCGAAATCGTAAATGTCGTTATTCCTCGAGTCTCTGGACGATTTCGCATCCTTGCTCGAGTCCTTTTGATGTTTCTTCCCAGTCGTCGGTTTCTCCTTGGTTTTAGGAGCGGATGTTGGCTTGGCCTCTTCCGGCGACTTCATTGCGACGTCGGCCGTTGGTGCTTCGCTCGCGGCACTCGCGGCAGCCTCCTTCTTATTTTGCGAGCGCTGCATGTTTTCGGAAGCTTTCTTCGCCGCCTGACGCTGCGGAACTATCAGCGCGGATGGTATGCAATCTTTCTTCTTGGAAGCCTTAACGTTCTCCTTCTTTGACGAGCTCTCCTCTGCCGAGTCTTGTCGTGACGTGTCTTTCGCGGATTTACGCGCATTCTTGCCTTCTGCAGAGAAGGCCTTCACAGCAGCCTTGGTAATCAAGACGGCAGAGTGCGACGCATGATCTTGAGACTCAGAATCGGTGTCTGAGTAAATGTCAGCTACATCCGTCGGTCCTGCTCTTGCAACAGTGGTCGTTTTATTGCTTATGAGAACTAATTCGTCGCTATCACTACCAGTTGCACTATCCAATTCCTTTTCCATGTGATGCAGTGTGCGCGACCTCGTCGCCGCCGTTTCTGGCTTGTGGTCACTTTCACTGCTTTCGTCCACGATTTTGCGAGGTCGGTCTGGCGCACTCGTTTTCTTCGTCTTTCGCCTAGTCGTCTTGGCGGGACTGGACTTCGTCGCGAATTTAGTTTCCTCTTCCGTGCTGGAAGCTGGTTCGTCTTTCGGCACGGTTTTACCCTTACTAGAAGACTTGCTCCTTACAGGCGACTTCGTGTCAGTTTCGCTACTGCTTATCGAAGACATATCGCTGTTGAACAAGGGATTTCGCGCTACGGACCCATTGAACCGCTTGTTCGAGGCTCCATTGAAATCTGGCTTTTTCTCGTCGCCTCGATCTTTGATTCTTAGTATTAGAGAGTTTACGTCACGGGCGTAGCTCTCGGATTCGGAATGCGAGTACAACCGATCGTAGATAGACGGTCCGTGATTTGCATCCAGAACCGCCGCGAAGGTTGATGGTGGTAGAGGAGGACCGGCCATTACTAAAGCTTGTTTGTGGAAGGTTTGTTCGCGCAGCCGGAGGAAAGAGCGACACAGTTTTTCACGTCGATTCACCATATAACAAAGATTACGTACGCGCTCCAGATCCTGACGGAGCTGCACGAACATGCGCATCTTTTCGAGATCGGCTGCTTGACCCTGTGCTCGAGATCCGGCGCCGGTCAATTCGCCGCATCGTGGTGCCAAGAGCGGCTTGTTGTGACCCGCCTTTAAACGAAAATTAATTAACATTCTTATTTTCTTCAAATTTTCACGGTGAACAACATAATTCTGCCAGTTGAAAAATTAACAAAATTTGATGTTTACCGTGAAGCAGATGTAAATATCGAAAGTTTTGAAAACTTACCCGTCGTTTGAGCTTCCAATAATTGTAAATATGAACGAGGCAATCTTGATCAATGTTCAAATTCTGAACCACGATGTCCTTTACGTTAACGTGTTTATCGAACTCTGCCTCAATTTCTTGAAGCCTGTGAACAATTGTTAGTTAGAAACCATCATTATAATCTATTTTTTATGCATCTTAAAACGTCAAACTTATTGATACTTATAATAACAGTAACCGATCATTTTATATTACTTCAACCTATACCACAGTTTGTATCGAACCATTGAATTTGGCCAATCGCAAAAAAATTACAGTATGTTTTGTTGGCAATTATTTAAATTATTTTCTTTCTCTCTTTTTTTTTATATTACGGCCCTTTCTGCCCTTCTATATGGCTAATTGGCCCCTCACCAGTACGTCGGTGTAGCGAGAGCTGCAGGTCGTCTTTTTAGATGGTACCATACTCACATTTGTCGAGGATGTAGGAA